>VZRE01008830.1:0-126244 GCA_013396775.1 Cephalopterus ornatus
TTCTTCATGTTGATCAGTCAGGATGGACATTCATTGTGTTATTTCTGTACTCCCCCAAATGTACCTGCACTACTGTTTATTGTGGATTGAATTTTTTTTTTAAGCAGGTAATTCAGTATAAGGTGTGTGTTTATAGATAATTCTGTGTGTGAATTCTAATGGCTCTTCCCATGCCTTGCAATTGTCAATATTAGCTGTCACTGCTGTTGTGTGGTCAATTTATCGCAGTAATTTGCTTCTCACCTCTCACTGTCTTTTATAACAACCTTTTAGTGGTTTTGAGAAAAGTTTGTCAGGAGTCATAAGTTGGGCTTCTGTCTTGCTTCCTTCAAACTCCTAATATGATATGGAAATAGCAATAATAAGCAGCTTCCCTAAAGGAACATTTTGTCCAATGCTCTGCGATGGTTTTCAGTTTCTTTTTGGTGTGAGAGGAAGATCTTAAACTGATAGTTCATCACTACTGGACAATGATACAGTGCATGTTTGGGTTTTCATAGAATCATAGAATAGGTTGGAAAGACCTTTAAGACCATCATGTCACACCGTTCCCCCAGCACTGACCCGTGTCCCCACGTGCCACATCCGCATGTTTACTGAACACTTCCAAGGATGGTGACTCCACCACTGCCCTGGGCAGCCTGTTCCAATGCTTGACAGCCCTTTCTGTGAAGAAATTTCCCCTAATCTCCAAACTAAACCTTCCTTGGCACAACTTGAGACCGTTTCCTCTCATCCTGTCTCTTGTTCCCCGGGAGCAGACCCTGATCCCCGCCAGCTCCCCGCTCCTGTCAGGGAGTTGCAGAGAGCCAGAAGGTCCCCCCTGAGCCTCCTTTTCTCCAGGTTGAGCCCCCCCAGATCCCTCAGCAGCTTCTCATCAGACTTGTGCTCCAGCCCCTTCCCCAGCTCCGTTGCCCTGTCTTCTTTTTCCTGTGTGTGTGTATGTCCCAAAAAAAGAAGCATCTTACCTCTTCGGATGAAGTCAAATTACACTTGGGAGGGTAGAAAGTGGGGAGAACAGGGAATTTTAACTGGTTTTCTAACAAATCACCACTCAGAATGGCACACATCTCTCAAAGACGTTTTGGGTAGTGCAGTAGGGCTGCATGATGTCTGTGTGTGTTACCAAATGAAGGCAACTTCATTCAGATGCAAATCTTCTTGCTCATGTAAAACTGCAAGGATTTGCAAAGTTGCGCTTCTAAAGCAAAGAAAATTTCAACAAACTCCTAAATGAAAAAACTTTCTCTTTATCCAGATTAATCTGTATTAATTATTAAGATGAGGAAAGACACAACAGGGCTTGTAATGAAACCAGACTTCAGAATTCCTCATGGCGCCCCCCCGCTAGAGATTTTTAGGGAAATTGCTGTGGCTTTTTGTACAGTGGCTTTTTGTACGGTATATGATTTCCATATTGTTTGACATGTTTTCACTTGACACCAGATTGGCCAACAGGTTAAATATTGTGGTTTCAAAGTGCTAATTTAGCGCGTCTGCAGATTAGAATTTTAACATATTTGGAATTTTGATGAGACTAAAAGGCAGATTGTAATGTTTGGAGCAGCTGATTTCAGGTGCAGTTCAGCAATTAAGTTAATTTCTAGCTTTCTGATGCTGAGAAGGCCACTCAGTGCCAATAATAGCTTATTTTCTCGGGCACAGATTGAGGAGCTGGCTACAAACTTTCAAACGAACACGTGTGCTCGATTTGTCTATTTGTATTCAAGTTTACCTTTTCTGGTTGTCTGTAACACTACCCCACCTGCCCTATACAGCCTGTAGTGCTCAAACCTATTTGGAAAATCATGTGAATAGGGATTTGCATCATTACAATTTCCTTTCCATTTAGGAAGCATCTGCTATATCTTTAAAAGTAACAGGTTTGAAGAGGCCACAGGCTGTGAAACAGACTAAACCATTATTAAAATGAAACAAAAACTTAAAAAAAAAAATAAAAAAAAGCTAGCTGGACCTAATTCAACAGCAGTTTCAGCATTATTTTTTTTTTTTTACTCTTTTTACCTTGAAAAGGTTAAAAGCATTTGGGTCCTTGTGGAAAATGTAATTGCATTTCAGCCTTGTTTATGTGTGAATCTAAAGAATACTGATAATCTGTCACGTGAAAAAGTTCTGTTCTTCTGCTAACAGGCAATCCTTCTTGTTTCTAACAGGTCTTTCTATTAAGTAAACAGTTAAGGCCTAATTGGAGCTTTTATCTGTACCATGTCACACTAACTGATCAACCATTGCTGGCAGTCATATAAATGTTATTTTAAGTACCTCAATTGTACAGATCCAAGTACCACGAGGAACGAGGAAAAACCTCAGCTGCAATTTTTTTTCATAACAAATAAAAAGCAAAGTCCTGTGAGGATGTGTTTGAGCATGTTAAGTCGACAATATTATCCCCCTAACTTTGGTGCATATCATTTCCATGGGCAGCTGGGGGTTTTGTCAGGGGAATCGATTTATCCCAGGATGTTTCTTTCCCTAATTAGGTTTTCCCTTCTTTTGAAGGTGGGCAGCGCCATCATGATGTTGCTTCTTTGCTGTTTATCTCAGGACAAAGCTCTAACACAAGATATTTCTGCCAGACTTGGTCTGTTAATCTGCCGACACGATCACCAAGAGCCCTCCACAACAACAGCATCTGACTTCCATGATTTTCCTAGAGTGGGATACACACTCTCCTCCCCAGCTTCTCCCATCCCATCTGTTTCTCTGCCCCGGTACCAGCTTTGCAGGAAAAGAAAACAGCCCTCCCATTTTCGAATTGTTTCAGACAAGCAGGATATTTTGTTTGCTTATGTGTTTGTTTGCTTCACTTCCCCGTCACTGCCTGGAATTCTGACTTTGTCTTCTCCGGAGTCCCATTGCACACATTCCAAAAGGAAAGAAAAAATATGATGGCTTTCCAAAAGCACTCAGCACATCCCCTGATCCAGAAATAGAAGCTTCCTTTTCCCGTTATAGTATTGCTGTTCTGTATTGGTTGGCAGGCACCACAGAGTCGTTATATTATAACCCCCCACAGTGGGATTATTATCAAACTCATTAGAAAACTGTGTTCCAGGTGTTTCAAAGGTGATTTCGAGTCCCGCAGTTTTGAACACAGGACTTGGGAGAAGAACCTGACTTCGAAACAGTGACTGCAACTCTCTCTTTGACTGTCAGGCCTTTTAAAATCCTCTCCCATCTGGCACTTTCAAATTAATGGAGCTCTAGAAAATAGGGCATTGAACTCATTCCTTGGCTCAAGGCAGAACTAAGTGTATTCCAGTCATTTAGAAGAAGGAAAGATGAATGCTGTCTTCCTGGTGTCCACCTTTCTAGCCCGGTATCCCCATGGCCAGCAGCAGCCTGTAGTGTGTAGTGTACACAAAGTGCAAGGACACAGCCATCCCCCTGCCGTGGATACTCTTCCACCCCCTCACAGCTCAGAGGTTTTGTGATCCAGAGGTATTTTCCTGAAGTTTGAAAGCTGACTCCTCTTCCTCTCCTCACCCTAACCTCAGAACCTGGACTGCTCATGTTTACCTCAGGGTTTGGATTTTCCTTCTGTCCTGCCCTGCCTGCACGAAGTGTGCAGAGCAGGCAGGATTCTGTGGGGTAACTTCTATTGACTTCAAGGAGTTTAATGCAGCTGCCAACAAGGATCAGCTTCCAAGTTGAAAGGGAGAGTGTTTTCACCTGGATTACCAAGCAAAGGACATCCTGCCTTGGATACAGAAAGCCTCTTGAAAAGGCACTTGGAGATCAGGTACTAAACCCAGGTGTTTCACCTGATGTTGTGGGGAGGCCATAAACCAGACCAGCGTTGCCTGGTGTTGGTCTTTAAGGCAAACCTGTGGTGAGCCAAGCAAACAGAAGCTGGTGGCCATCCCTGTAGTTCACTGCATCACTTGCCCTAGTTGCTGTGCTGCAAGCTGAGAGAATAGTTTTAGCTCTCTGACCCCCCATTTTTCTAGGTTTGCTCCACCCCTGGCTCACATGTTTGTTGCAGATCTTCTGGAGAATTTTGTATTGACCTCCTCTTTCCGCCTCTGTTGTGGTGTCGCACCATCTCCCACAGCAGGGACTCAGGTAAAGTGTTCCAGTTCAGACCCTGCTTACAGGTGGCCATCCCCAGCAGGGCTCCTAGGATCTACCCTGGAGAAGATGAGAACAAGTTGCCTGGAAACAGGCTGACCTGAGGCTAGGTGAAGTTAACAGATCACCTGGTAGTCCAGGTGTGGGGTTCTCTGAGGAGCAGGCAGGACCATGGGAGTGTTCAGTGCAGATCTTGCACCCACAGATCTGGTCCTATTTACGAAATATTGGGCTGATGGAACATGTGGGTGATGGGGTTGTAGCTTCTGTGCTTTTTCAGCCTGGTGATGGTACTTCAGTCACGTTTTGTTGGCAGTAATGCCGACCTGTGACTCAGGTTCCTTCAGGCACACGGAGATTTGGACTCTGCTGCTGTGGCCAAAGCTCTGTTTCAGTGCCAGCATTGCCTCATGATGGGGAAACACCCACATACAACCTTCCCCAAAATCAATCAGATGTTGTGAAGGGACTGCTGAGCTCTTGACGAACCAAGAGGAATAGCCGGAGTGGTTCATCCCTCACATCAGCAAGGAACCAGGATGTTTGGCTAGAAAGGGACTGACTGTATTTGTGCAGTCAAACTGACTAACAGAAGTGTTGTCTGCAATGTGGGAATACAGAGACGCATGGCAAAGCACGTATACACGTGTGAAAATCCTCATGACTCATCCTTCTTTTCCAAGGCTACTTTGAAAAGGGGATTTCTTTTCCTTCTCCAGATTATTGCAAGGTCTGGGAGGTATCCCCTTTCAGGGAGGCTGTCTGACGCTCAGACCATCACCCTGCTCCATTGTTCGCAGCGGCACGATGAAACTTTTGTGCCCTTGGTTGAGCTCATGCCCTCGGGCCCCGCGCAGATCGTTCTTCCTGCAATTAGTATTCATGGTCAGCTAAGCAGAACTTCTACAACACGTCTTCCCTGCTTTGAAGGTTAAGTTACACGGTTTTAAAGTGGCCAGTGGAAAGATTCCTATACGGAGAAGATACCTGGGAATATCCATTGTCTTCTTTTGTATTTAATGCTTGTATTTCAGGTAGGATTTCCTTGCTGTTTATTCAGTGCTTTCTAATTTAAAATAAATTGGGACAATGAAGTGGGACAGCCAGTAAGAACAGTAAGAGTGGTTTTAAATTTTCCACTGAATTTTTGTCTAGGTTGCCGATCTCTTTCTTGGGTTTGGGAGAAGAGGTGGTGTTTTTACTTCTTCAGAAAATTTGCACATATTATTCTTAAAGTTTTCGCATTTTTGCAAATACAGCAAACATTTTATTTTCTAATACCCTGTGTAGAGAGACCTCCATATATTTGATCTTCAGATCAAATCATAGAATGGTTTGGGCTGGAAAGGACCTTAAAAAAATATTCTGAATGATGATGCCATGGTCAACATATTGCATAAATGCCTCCTTTGCTAAAAATATCTCCAAGTCAAAGTTTCTGCTTGTGTCTCCTATGAAACCTGAGAGAAGAGAAGGCTCCAGGGAGACCTTAAAGCCCCTTCCAGTGCCTAAAGGGGCTCCAAGAGAGCTGGAGAGGGATTTTGGACAAGGGGGAATGGCTTCCCACGGCCAGAGGGCAGGGTTAGATGGGATATTGGGAAGGAATTCTTGGGACTGACAAAGGTTGTCCGGGGAATCTGTGGCATCCCTGGGGCCATCCCTGGAAGTGTCCAAGGCCAGGTTGGATGGGGCTTGGGCTAGTGGAAGGGGTCCCTGCCTGTAGCGGGAGATTGGAATGAGTCTTTAAGTTCTTTAAGGTCCCTTCCGATCCAAACCATTCTGTGATTCTAGATACTTGTTTTCCCTTATTAGTCCAAGTTTTATCTGGAACAATTTATTTATTAACTTGGGATGACCTCCAGCTCCTGCACCCACTCTCTGGGCCCCCAGCTCAGCAGCTTCCTGGGAGACTTTCCTGTACACAAGCGCAGAATTTTTATCTCTACAGGAGTAGCTTGTGGATTGCCCAGTGAACATTGTTTGATGTGATGTACATCCACGCTGCTGTACACAAATATTAGGCAAATGGTACCAAATGCTTCAATCCTGGGAAGAGAGGCTGGAACCAGGAGATCCTCTGCCAACTAAAATTTTACCATGATACCATAAGCCAACTTCTCTGTCCTTACTGTTTTTTACTGTTATTCACTGGTTGCTCTTATACCCTGTACTAGAAATAACTGCCTTTCAAAAACACTACCTTCATTATACCATTTGATCCTGGACTTCAAGCAATGGTTGAAATCAACACTTATGGGTTTGTCCTAAGAAATGCTGAATGATTTGGGTGTTCTTTGGGCTTAAAAGAGCAATAACCATTTCTAGCAACACATCCTCTTGATTACAGTGGCAGGGTTTGGGAAAGGATCTCTAACGGTAAAACAATTTTTTGTTGCCGTGCTTGAAATAGATTGTTTTAATGGATCAAATTATTGGGATATTTAATTTTGGCTGGGGCCTGTCAGTGTGTAAATGGCCCTCAAGAAAAGTTTGTTCTCTTAACAGATAAACTTTTAAAAAGGGATTATTCTACTGGCCTGCGTGGTAAAGGCAAAAGGATAGTTTACCTGGCAGGTTTTGAATGGAGAGTTATGGAGTTCACCGTGACCAAAATATCAGTGAAAGTGTATCACAGGTGATCACTTTTTCTAATGTAAATCATTTAACATCAGTAATTTTCCTCTGTTGCCAATGCCATTAGTTATTTTAGAGGTAAAAAAAAAAAAAAAAAAAGGATGTTTTACTTGCCTTTTTTTTTAAATTTTGCTGGCTACCCATAGCTTAACTTAATGATTTGTATAAGTGATAGTAATTGCTGAAACTACAGTTGAGTATTATTAGCTATCAAATGAACATGGTTATATGTCCAACACAACTAGCAAGGAACAGAAATGCAGTTGTATCCAAGAGAAAATAATTACAGCAATAATCAGTGTAATTCATGATAATGGCTGAATTGAATTTCACACCATAGCTCCAAGCACTTACATTTAATGAATGTAGTTTGTGCTTGTTTACTAAAAAGGTTTTTAGCAGAAAATCGATAATGTAACTTCAGTGTTTCTAATTGCAAATGCAATTTTTTTAAAAAAGTAGTGGTTCAATAAGGATTTTGTAGGGAAAATTAAGGTATGTGAGTGCAGCAAATGCTGTTACTTTAATTAGGCTACCTGTACATTAGTGGTCTAGTCCCTTAATATTTATTTATTACTACATATTGATTAAAATTGGTTTGCATTCCGTTTTTAAGACCAGCTAATGTAATGAACATTGAAACTTTTCAGTAAGCGCTGGCTGTGACTAAGCATATCACTTTAGAATGGGACTGTCCTCACAAAGAGCTGTTTTACCTTAAAAGCAACATCATACAGGCAAGGAAATACAGGCTGGTCTACAGAGGCGCTTTCTACGTGGAGAATACAAAGGAGTTGCTGGTCCTTCACGTGGAACAGCAGAATGAATGAAGTGATTGGCTCTTGGGGGTGTAATTATAATTGCTTAATTGGCCCGAGTGTATTCTTGGCCTCATTTGTGGTGAGGAAAACTGCTGGTTTTTAACACGACCGGGAAGCTGAGGAATGTAATGCCAAATGAAGTTTTCAGTTCCTCAGCCTCACCGATCTGGGCTGTGGTCTCCCGGAGCTTCAGAGCGAGCAGGCTGGAGGTGGCATGTGTTCTCTAACAAGAATAACCATGAATAATCCTGGAGACAGATTCGTAGGAATAAATCCCACAGTCCTACTTTTACTGTACTTAATAGTAATCTTCAAATCTCTGAACTGGCGGAGCACAATGACACGTCTGAGGCTGGGGAGTGCAAAGGAGGTAGGAGTGAAGCCAGAGCACTTTGGAATCAAAAGGGAGAAGGAGCTCTCAGAGGTGGGCTTTCTGGAGCTCAGCTACATGCAAACACAAGTTGCTTTTACCTGTGGGCTTTTTTTTTTTTAACCCTGGGAGACACAGGCCCAAGTACTGCATTTATGAGGATGTAGGGAAGAACTGTGAATCCCTCCTGAAGTGAGTTCCTCCTGAACTTTCTCATACAAGTAATTGAAACACCTTTTATAGACTGCAGGGATGGTCTTCCACGTGTTAAAAATCATGGCTGGTGAAGAGGTTTTGTCCTAAAATCAGAGTCACAGAATGGTTTGGGTTCTAAGGGACCTTTAAAAGTCGTCAGGTCCAATCTCCCTGATCTGAGCAGGGACATTTTCGCATTGATGAGAAGAAAGTCATTAAGTCACGGATCTTCCAAACCCATGGTGGTATGCCAGCTGGAGGGATGTCAATGCCTAACCAACAGCAATAATATTGTAACTGGACTTAAACTGTGGCAGCAAATTAAGTGCAGTTCACCAGCAAAATATTAAGCGTGAGGGTTTAAAAAAAATAAACCCGGCTCACTGAAGATTTGTGCCCTGATTATTTTCTGCAGCTTCCTGCCCCGGGCGCTAGAACCGGCGTTGCATTTTCTGCTGGGTTCAGGAAGGCATTTTACTCTACAAAAACAACTAGCTCCTTTCCAACCAATGATTACTTGTAATTATGCTTTCCCCTGCTATTATTCTAATAGACTGTCATGCTGCACAGAGGAGGCGTTTGGAGGCTGCTTTTATGGATGGACTGTTGGAACACTTAATATAGCTCTATTTTTGAATTATCAGGTTCTATCCTTTTGAAGTCTGTGTTAGTGGAACTCCTATTTATGAAATGTGCTGTGCTTAAAGGTTTGCTATTGATGAAGAGGTCCAACAGAGGCCTTTATCGTAAGTACCGTAGCATTCTCCCCGAGAAATAAATAGCCTTGCTAAAAGGTATGTTGTGTACCGAGGTTGCAAATTATCAGCCAAGCACCTTATAACTGTATACTTCAAAAATACCTTTCTGCTTTCTGTTTGTTCTCCTTTTCCACAACATGAGCAGTGGTTTTAAAAACGCATAAGGAAAAAGAAAACCCCAGAAAACCCAATCCCTCAGCTCTTTAATTGGACAGCATGTGCTCAATGGAACTCTTTAATATGCATAACGTATCTTGGCAGAAGGTGCTGTTTAGAGGTGTGTCATTCTCTGCATACTGCGAGTTTTGGGGGAGTTTTCAGCTCCCACTCGTTCCAATCACTGATTTATTGCAGAATTCCATCACTGTGGCAGCCACACCAATGCCTCCAAAGCTTTGGGCTGAGCATTACTGCCCGATTATTTAGCAAATGGTAATGAGAACTGTGTCATACATACAGAAAAAAAGACAAAAAAATTGGATCTTTTCACTCTCTAAATGTTTACAGTCAAAGTCCAGTTAGGAGGATCTTTATACCTTCATTTTCCTTTTGGTTTGAAATTACTGGGAGCTCAGTCATTCAGGGTACTGCCTGTTCTTCCTCCGTTTTGAAATAGGCTCCTAAACCCTCTCTTTAATTCTGGTATTTGCCATTGATTGCTTCATACCTTCACCTCTTTGGACTGAAGTCAAAGCATCAGCCAAAGTGTGCTGATGCTAGGGAGGACTATACATTGATTTCTCTATCTGCTGCAGTTGGATCCTGGTTGAAGATCAGAATAAGCAAGAAGAATGCTGTGTCAATAGAAATTATTTCAAAAATTAGAAAGAAATATTAATTTTTCATTGTTTATTTTTCCATTATCAAAACATAGTGATTTCTGTGGAAGGCACTCTATCCAGACACATCTTTCCTCTCCTTCAGAGCTCATTTTTAGGCTGCCTTTGCAGACCTGGAGTGTCAGGACTGGAGACTAGAGTTCCCAGTGTGCTCCTGGACATGGGGCTGGCACGACACCCAGAATGCTGGGATGTGTCCCACTGAGGGCTTGATCCTGAGAGGGCAAAGTGGAGGTGACAAGGCAAGCAGGTGGTGAACAGTCTGGAGCACAAGTGGCTGAGGGAGCTGAGGGGGCTTAGCCTGGAGAAAAGGAGGCTCAGGGAGGACCTTCTCACTCTCTACAACTCCCTGAAAGGTCGGAGCCAGGTTGGAATTGGTCTCTTCTCCAAAGTAACAAGTATTAGGACAAGAAGAAATGGCCTCAAGTTGCAGCAGGGGAGGTTTAGATTAGATATTAGGGAAAAGTTCTTCACAGAAAATGCATCAAGCATCAGAAGAGGCTGCCCAGGGCAGTGGTGGAGTCCCCATCCCTGGAGAGATTTAAAAGTCGTGTCGATGTGGCACTTGGGGACATGGGTTAGTGGTGGGCTCGGCTGTGCTGGGTCAATGGTTGGACTCGATGACCTTGGAGGGCTTTTACAACCTAAACCACTCCGTAATTCCATGATTTTATGACAAGAGCAACACGGAGGAAAGGTGTGAGTGCGTGAAAACGCAAATGTAGCGGATGGTGCCTCACAGAGGGGGTTTACATTTGACACAACAAGTAAGGCAAGTCTTGCTCTGAAGTGTTTATCCGGAGTTTCTCGTTTGGAACCGCAGTGCATCAGAACCCTGACTTTGCACTCCCACATTCATCTTTGCTTATGTATTTCACTATTCCCGATAGCTTTCCCCTTAAGCCTGTCTATTTGCCCGTAGATTTGACAGATGACAGCTGCTCTTTGGGATGTTAGATGGCGTTTGTAGGGCTACGATGCCAGGAGCGTTCTGAGCGCTGGTGTTGCATATTTATTGATCTCCATATTCCCAATAATCTGATGCACGTCACATTTGACAACATTATGTGGAGAGGTCAGCTGTATGGGGCTAATGAAACTGTTTCAAAGATGGATGTTGTTTTCCACAACATTAACCTTGCAAATAGCTGTCACTAGTGCATTTCACTATGGGGCTTGGCGTTTGAGAACCTCCCTTTTTTTATTGTTGATGTTAACATTAAGCAAAACCTGGAGCCATTAAATCTCAGTATTTATATACAATAGAAAACATGGACGACATGGCATCACTCCAAATGAAAATCTTATTAACAGCACACGGTGCTTGTGGCAAAGTCCCCAACAATCTGAAAATTGGTTTGGCTGTCTGAAATGTTTGACAGATTAGCTAAGGATGATGTAAAAGGACTGAACAGGGAACAGCTGAATTCTAAGGATTAAAGTGGCAAATAGAAACCCCTGATGTAATCAAAAAGCACATTGCACTTTCATATTTTACTGCAATATTACTCTGCTCACCAGGAGCTGAATACATCCAGGGCAATATAAAATTTAGATTACTTTTTTATTTTAACATTATTTCCTGAGCACGTGTAATGTTACGAGGAAGCACTCAGTTTCTAAAGAGGTCTCTTGAAGTTCTTTTTTCCTTAAAAAACACTGTTACGGTGATTTAAATATTTAAATGTGGGTTTTCTGCTGCCATGCTGAGGCACTTCAAAACAGGAGTCCTAAGGGCGATAAAAATAATCCTTGGAGGCCCCTTTTCCACATTACAGTGTTTGAGAACAGTTGTAGTAACTCTTTTTCGATGTCATACTGCATCTTTTGTAATGTAAAATTTGCACATACTTACAAAGCACAATTCCAAATATGATTTTGATAGGCAAGCAGTTTAGAAATGCTTGTGTTGGCCATCTGAGCTGTGAAATACCACATATATTTACGGCATCTTCTGGGACTCCAGTGCCTTTTAAGTGAGAAGGAAAAAAACCTCAACTTTCATCCTGCTCTGGAAAGCCACGATTGCATTTTAATATTTTAAAGTGTAGTGGGCAAATGCTAATATAAAGCCCATTCACAAAGGCTGAGATTCTGACCCAAGCACAGAGGTGAGTGAAGGACAGATGACCATGACAGGACCAGCTGAACGTGCCCTCACAAGGTTGTTAAGGTGATGTGAGCTGCAGCTCTGGCACTGTCTCTGTGGAAGGCTGCTCTGCAGTGTGCCCTGTTCACCAGCTGTTGGTGCAGTCCTCAAATACCAGGCAATAGTTTTGTTATTTAAACTTGCTTTAATAAAGTCACGAACGTTCATCCAGGCTCTCCTTGTAGGTGAGATGTGGCCCTGGGAAAGGTGGGGGTGGGTGTTCAGATCATGAGCTGGCAAAGGCACCAGAAGGGCATCTCCCAGCTGAGCTTCATGAGCTTCAGATCATGCCCTTAAATCATAGAAGCATAGCCTGACCTGGGTTGGAAGGCACATTAAAGCTCATCTCGTTCCCCCTGCTGCCATGGGCAGGGACACCTTCCTCTGTCCCAGGTTGTATCCAACCTTCCAGGGATGGGGCAGCCACAGCTTCTCTGGGAAACCCGTGCCAGGGCCTCACAACCCTCACACAGAGGAATTCCTTCCCTACATCCCACCTAACCCTACCTTCTGTTAGAGGGAAGCCATTCCCCCTTGTCCTGTCATTCCATCCCTTGTCCAAAGTCCCTCTCCAGCTCTCTTGGAGCCCCTTTAGGCACTGGAAGGGGCTCTGAGGTCTCCAATGAACTCTCCCAAATTCAAGGGCAAGAACAATCAGCTGAGAAGGAAAAGACCTAAGCAACTTTTTTAAAAATGCTGTCTAGAATGAACTTATTATAAGCTGTGATTCATTTAACTTACTGTAACTGTCCAAAAGCTAAATAGTGTCTGTACCCTTGCATCCAGGCTGTCTGAGCACTTGGAGGGGAGACGGGAAGATTTTGCGGGGGCAGCAAATGGGTCAGGCTGAGAGCTGCTGCTGTCTGGAAGGATTTTGTGAGTATAAATCCAGAATGGCTAAGGTGGGTGCTTGATTTTGAAACCAAAAAGTCAACCAAGTGGCAATTACTCCAGTAAACTACAAGGCAATTTTTCTCTCTAGAAACCTCCAGATAACAAGTTTTTCAGGCTCATTTTGAGAAATTTCTCAAGATATGGTCAGAAAGGAAGAGCAATGCCCTTTTAATTTAATTTTTGCTTTACAGCAAATGTTCTAATATGGAATTTGCATCCTAAAAATTTGTTAAGAACGCAAATATTCACAAGTCATAAAAAGGTGGTCTCTTCCCTCAGTTTCTGGCAGTTTCTTTGGTGTCTGCATTATTTATTTAGTGCCTTAGTATAAGGTCATGGAGAGTTTCTCCAGAAGTAGAATCTAATGCCAAGTGAACATTGTAGGGGGAGTTAAAACAGATGATTTATATTTATAACATCACTTAGTAATGCTGAACATTGTTAACTGAAAAAAACACCTTCCTGTAATAATTCTCAGGTTGTGCAGTGTCATTATCACATAAGGCTGTGCAAAAATGCAATAAAGACACTTCTATAACATGATTTCCAATATTGCTAAGCTCGCATGCTATAAAATATTAAGTGTTCACCAAAAATGAATCAACGGGAAAAAAACCCCTTTTTCCTCTAAAAGCTAATTAACTGTGAGTTCTTTTTATTTGTCTTTTGGGTTTAAAGCCCTCAGACCTCATTTTTAAGCTGTTTTCTGAATCCAGGAGAGTTAGTTTATTTTGTAAAGAAAACAGGGAGAGGTCAGCAGAGCCCCTCACAAGTACAAAGGCTCCAGGAGCTCTGACTTAAAGATTTTGAGCGATTATGACACAAACAGGTTTAACCGTCTGCAATGCTTTGAGATTTTTAAAAAATACATAATGTTTTGAAAGATATTAAATTAACGGACGTGTCTCCTTGGCGTAAAAATACACATTTCTGTACTTAGAGGCATGATGCTACTACGACGATGAATCTGTCTAATGTTTTCAGTCCTGAGATTGGGATCAAGGACCACAGGTTTTTGCTTGGCTTTGCCATTATGACCTGGGATATTTCCCCCCTCCCCTAAATTTCTGTGAGGTACAAGTTCCACAGCTTGCTGCTGGAGCCTGGATGTGCCCCTGCACAAGTCTGGACAGGGTGGCTGCGTTGCCAATAGCACACGAAGGTAGGGCATGGCCAGAATTACTGCTTGGGTGTGAAGGATCAGGTGTCTCTGTTTTCAGGTGGGACATTTGGCCTTGGCTGCCACCTGGAGCAAGGCGGGGAGTTGTATCTCTGCCTACAATAAGGTGCAGTAATGCTCTGCCACTTCATCCCTAAAGACTGAGAAATACCTCACCTTAATATCACTAATGTCTTCAAAATAGTGCTTAATTGGGAATTCAGGGGTGGAATGAGTCTAGTTCTAGACCTCTGGACAGAATCAAATTTATTCCTCAGGGAAGCTCATCTTTGCCTCAGAACTGCAAAGTGCTGTGCACTCTGCCCTGATTGTTCGGTAACTTGCAGAAATGAGCCCATATAAAGCATTAAAGGACTTCAGAGCCCTGTGTTTGATTGCATGGAGTTAGAGAGAGAGGAGAGATGCGAATAGCAGCCACCGGACCCAAGCCACAGCCCTGAATTAGTGAGAATCCCTAGGCAGAAGCTCCTTCCTGCTGGGAGAAGTGGAAATGCTTCTGGGGCGAGAACCACAGGATGAGTACCAGAGTCCTGGAGACTCAGAAAAACTGATTGTTCAGAAAGGCAGGATTCATTAGTTACATGTCTAAAAAATGATGTGGGAACTGCTACTTATGCTCAAGCATATGCTCCTGCTCTTTGCAATTTCTCCTTGGCATCATCTCAAGGATGCCTATCTGACATCCATTCGCGGATGCTCAGATCTGCTTGGTGCTTTTCTCCTGGGCCGCGGCTCAAGGATCAGGACTTGGCAGTCAGGTGAGATCATAGGCTGATTCCGTCTCTAATGGAAGAGGATGTTCTCACTTTATAGTGTGCCAGGGAATCAGGACTGGATTGGATATTAGGAAAAGTGTCTTCATTGAAAGGGTTGTTGAGCATTAGAACAGGGCAGTGTCAGAGTCTCCATTCCTGGAGGAATTAGAAAGCTCTGTAGATGTGTCACCTGGGGACATGGGTTAGTAGTGGTCTTGGCAGTGCTGGGGGAACGGTTGGACTTGATGATCTTAGAGGGATTTTCCAACCTGAATGACTCTATAATTCTATGGATATTACTTCAGAAATATTTGCTACTGATGGGTCAGGGCAGCAAATTTTAAGCAGCCTTTTAGAAGTTAGAAAACATGTGAAAGATGGGAAGAGAAGACTCGTTCTTCACACCTGTGAGCACAACCCTGTGTAAGAAGAGCTTCTGCCAACTCCAAGCTCAACAGAGAGTGAAGGGTGAACCCCAAAAGTGGCCTTCAGTGTAGGTGTGGGGCACAGAGGGACTGTGGCAGAAGCACACAGTCTAGTGTGCTCACACACTAGTGGGAAGTGGACTGGTGGTGATGGTGCTGATAACACTGACTCATCTTTTGTGGCCATTGGGACATCCACACCGTGTTGTGCTCAGAGGCTGGAATTAAGGGCAACTCCCCAGTCAGGTGTGAAGGCTGGGGAGGAGGAAGGAGAAAAGAGGGAAGCAGGAGACTGTGGGAGATCCTTGCACGTGTGTTCTTTCCAAGGAGCTTGGCTTTAGAAACCAAAACCCTGTAAAAAGGACAATATACTACACAGAATTACAGAATTGGATTTCTGGTGGTGTTTTTTGGCTCTGATGGCCCTGATGGTTGGTTCTACATGTTCAGTTGGTGCCCTCAGGCACCTGGAACCCCACTGTGAGGAGTACACTGACGTACAACAGGAGATGCAGACGGATCCCAGGATGGGACTTGGGTGTGCAGAGCTGAGCAGCAAGGAGACATGGCTGGTGATGGTTCCAGTGCCCCTGGGGTGGGCTCACACTTGAAACCCATCGGAGGCAGACCTGGGCTTCCCAACCTCCTGCCTCCTGCCATGGAAATGCAAAGCATTTGTGCATTATTTGGTTTGGTTTCGCAACATCACAGCCTGTTTATGGTTCACAATTGCAGTAAACGGGCTCTTAAATGCAGGTTAAAGGCCTTGCTGAAATACAGAACACCTCCAAAAGACAACCTAAATTTTTGCCACTTTAAACTTTGCATGGCTGGCGTGCTGGAGCAGCCAGCCAGGTTAATGAGCTGCGGGTTTAAATAGCAATTGAAGAAGTCGGTTATAAATATAGAGCAGTTTGCTTTTTGCCTTCCTGTTGCTTTCCCGGGCTTCTGAAGGCCTTCCACTGATGGAGAGCTTTTAATTTCACATTTTGGCCCCCACCACAGGTGATAAACAAAGGTTTCCCATTGCTATGACTCGGGTCAGTGCTGAAGCCTCAGCGTCAATCCCGCTGCCTGTAATTACACACAAAAGGTTACCGGGATCCACGGCTAATTTGCAGCCTCTGTTTAGCAGAATTTAATAGCAGGTATTACTGGTGCAGCAGTAATTAAGGACCTTTGTCAATAAGACGGAATAGATGGCCACACTTTGTAGTAATCATTGGACTTTTGAGAACCCAGAGGAGTGAAAAGCAGTGAGAGGAGCAATCCATTTCACGAATAACATGGCTGTCCTTTCACCCCCCCAACTCCCCCCCGCCTCCTGAAACCAGCAATGGAATAATAATTCCCCCAAGCAATGAAAGTACAGGAATAAAAGTACTTACCCTCCAGCCTGTGATTTTTTTTTTTTAACTTTTTATTTACTCTACTGTGCTTTTTATTTGCTGCGGGCTGCATTTGATGAAGTATTGTTTAAACAGTGCCGAGCAAAATGGATATAGGGAGATGGAAAATAGAAAGAGGAGGAATTTTAACCAGGTGGATATATGCATTTGCCTTTAAGGTGGATGGCGTTGGGTTTATCAATTATTTCCTTTGGATTTTTTTTTTTTTTTTTTTAAAAAAAAAGAGAAAGAAATGACAAAAACAAGTGGCTTGGTGAAGAGGTGGAGAGAGTCATTTAGAGCTGTCTCTGCACAGAGCCGTTCAGCTGTAAATGGGTCGCAAACAACAAACGAGAACTGAACTTGGTGTAGCATTGTAACCCCCTCTCCTTCCCCCCCCTCCCTCACTAATGTACCAGTGAATGGGCTGGCACCGGGCTGAGAGCCCAGCGCGCACACACACAGCCTGGCCGAGGGTGCCGGGCTGGGGGGAGAGGGGAGGCCGCTCTGACACAATTCAAAGAGTGCTTTAAGGTGTACACTCCTTTCAGTAATTGGTGAAGAAGCTGCATTTCACTCCCTGCTTTTAATAGCGGTTTGAGTACTGGCTCTTTATGAAGGCTCTCTTTTTTTAAAGCAGCTTTAACTATACCCTTTCTGTCAGTAATGTCTGAAAAACTTCTACCTTTAATCATTCCTGGATCAGGCAGCAAACAAGCAGCTTCTTTTCCTTTTTCAATTACATGCTGGATATTCAGCACACATATAAAAAAGAAAAAAAAAAAAGAAAAAGAGAGACATCTTGAGCCTATCATGTATTAAATGCAGCTCTTTGCTGCTGCATTAAAATAACACCAAGGACCCGGCTTCAGTCAACAAAAGCCAGAAATATAAAGTTAAAGCTGCAGTCCTCTTTTTTTATCTGCTCCATTGTGAGAAGGCATTGTGGCACTCTTAAAACAGCGGGACTTTTTTTCCATACCTATGGGCGATGATACTCAGCTGAGAGATTCTGACCTTTCTCATTCTGAGACCCACAGCAAATTTTTTACGACACCTTCAGGATGAGCTCTGCTTGGTGCTGTTCCTGTCAGGTGATGCATTTATTTTTGGTTTGTGGTTTTTGTCTCTCTCTCTTTTTTTTTTTTTTTTTTTTTTTTTTTAATTTTCTATTTTTCTTTTTTTTCCCCCCTGCTATTTCAAAAAGGGACCCAGGGAACAACAAACTGGTGCTTTGGCCAAGTTTGTTTTTGAAGGGCCCCCTCTTGATGGAGGTCTCCATCTTGACGAGGTCACTCATATGAGAAGTTAAGATGAGTGGTCCTTAGTAGACACTTGCCCCCAGTAAAAACAAAAAGCTATCACTCCTTGGGAGGCCCAAGCTGAAAATATGAAGGAGGTTGAAGTCCAGGTTGGTATGAACCAGCAGAATCAGGAGAGAATTACCAAGAAATACCTTCCCAGATCTAGTTGATATCGTTGCAGTATGGTTGGACTACATGACCTTTAAATGTCCCTTTCAACACAAACTATTCTATGATTCTATGTTGGTCATCCTTAAAACAGGTTGGACAGGGCTTGGAGCAACCTGGGCTAATGGAAGGTGTCCCTGTCTGTGGCAGTGGGTTGGAATAAGCTGAGCTTTAAGGTCCCTTCCAACCCAAACCACTCCATGATTCTATGAGTCAATGATTTTGAGGAGTTTGAAGCTGATATCCTCAAATGAAGCAGTTGCATTGGGGGAATGGTGAATCCTTTTAGTAAGATGCAGAAAAATGGTCATGGCTGTTGAATGGAATGAGGAAAACCCGATGTTTGTTGAAGGGCCACAAGATCATAGTTTCTCATGCAATTATAGAAGGGATGAGGACTTCTCTGAGCTGGTGATAGGTTTGAATATTTTAGTGTTTTCTTGCAATTCTCCCATTAACTCAACCCTCCATTCAACTCAGTGTTCACTGGCAGAGCTCAGCTGAGCCCAGCTGAAGATCCAGTCTGTTGCTTTGAATTCAGCTGCTGGGTCTGAGAAAGTGAGCAAGAAAAACCTCATTTTCAAGGAGGAGATTGAGGAAATAATTCTGACTTTCTTATACTGATGTTAATAAATCTGCTTGCATAAGTGAGCAGCTGCCAGAATATCAGTCCATAACCTGGCCAAGAGAAACTTAACACCAGTTGTGAAGAAAATCTGTGATAGGCCTAGGAATTATATTCAGTATTTTTGAGTCAATAGTATGGTATCACAGATCAAATGTCTCCCAACAGATTAACAAGCTATGAAAAACGCAGGGGAAATTCTGGAATGTGTTAGAGAGAAGGGAAAAGAGAATAGATACAGCCCTTTGGTGGATGCAGTTTGGTGCAGTGTGTTAGAGTCTCTTGTGGGAAAAGGTGGGATGCTCGATGGAATGGAAGCAGAATCCGAAGAGAAACTCTTTGAAAGTATTTAATAACAGCTCTGATGAGACCAAGGTGCAGAATCATTTACAGAGTTTACCTTCTGATCAATGCTGGTTTAGTCTGCAAGAGATCAAAGTGAAGAGATAATGTCAACTGAGGAGAATGTTTTTGCAGGATAATGGTGTCCTACTGCTCCCCAAATGTCCGAGACTAATCCAGGACATTTATCATTGGTCTGGAAGGATATTTCCATTGCTTTGTAGGTCAACTCTGCAGGTAACATATGCTGATATGAGATCTTGCGATGGTGAGTTAGAGTAGATCAACTAACTTCTTTGTTGATGGGGGATCTAAAGTAATCTGGGATGACGACTGTGAGGAGTCTGGAAAAAAAAGGGCTTGTTTCTGATGTTGCCACTTAGAGCTAACGGAATCTATCTTTCTCATGTGGGTAGAAAGGGCAGAATTCAGCCAGATGTACCCCAACCTGATCAGCGGGGCGAAGCAAACCTGATCTCTCCAGGACTGTTCTTCTTCTGAAGCTTTATCAGTAGGAGCCAGAAGGCAGAAGGTAAATATGAAGGTCTGAGGTTCAAAGGTTAGCTATTTTCCTTAAGGGAAAATGTATCTCCTGCAAGAACAGTTGAAGGTTAGTGTTCAATAGGTCACACTCTTTAACCTTTCCTCAGTGCTATTTGGTCATTTGATATCCAAGCCACTTCACTACAAATGCAAAGCACTTTATATACAATTTCCATGGATTCAAGCCTGTATGCTAGAAATGTGACAGAGGAAAGAACAATGTGGATTAAATAAACTTACTTGAGAAAGGTTCATTTCAAGATAAATTTGTTTATGGCTCGTGAACAAAATCTGACCTCATTCCTCCTTCATCTCCCTCCTCTTCCCACCTGTCAGTTTGAAGCCATTCCCCCTTGTCCTGTCCCTCCAGGCCCTCGTCCCAAGTCCCTCTCCAGCTCTCCTGGAGCTCCTTTAGGCACTGGAAGGGGCTCTAAAGTCTCCCTGGAGCCTTCTCTTCTCCAGGTGAACACCTGCAGCTCTCCCAGCCTGGCTCCAGAGCAGAGGTGTTCCAGCCCTCTGAGCATCTTTGTGGCCTCCTCTGGACTTGCTCCAAGAGGTCCATGACTCTGTTTTCCAGGGGGAATTTCACAAATGTTTGGAGTTTCTTAGGGAGTTTTGCTTTATGAGGGTTTGTGTTCAGGCCTGTGTTAGCGTGGAACATTCATTCTGACTGAAATAGCTGCAAATCCCATAAAATAGCTGAGCACGTGTAAGGAAAAAAAAATAAAAATAACTGGGACCATCTAATTGAAATGTCCCCAACTGCTGTTAGTGTTGGTGGGAACGGAAAATTACCTTTACAGGATTTGACCTCACAGAAACATCAATAGACCTGAGCTTAGAAAGGGATGATGATTCTAAGATCTGTGTCTGTACTGAGACCTGTACAACCTACAGTGCAGGCAGGAACGGAGCTAAGGGGCTCCATTTTAGACTGATTTTGGAGAGGGTTGAATTTTGGGTGACTCAGATCTTGTAGGTTTGAAGGTATTTACCAAAAGGAAAGGAACCATTGATTTGGCCAATAATTCTGCACTAATGCTGTGCTCTAAGTGGTTTCAGCTTTCAGAGGGTTTTGTTAATCTCCATTGTGCTCCCCAGATGGAAATGACACTGTCAGCTAATTTACAAAGATGATTTGTGTCTAACCATGGCCAGTCTGGCTCCCTTCTGCAGCATGCTGGGATCAGAGCTGAGGAGCTGGGGTCAGATCTGCCCCTCAACCCACTGGTCTTGTCCGTGAATGCACTTTCCCCCCTCCCCCAAAACCTGCATTTTTAACATAAATAAAAAACTTGATCTCTGCCACTGGGAAACTGCATCCCATTTTTTTTCCTAACAGAAAAATGGGAATAGGTTTCCTTTAACTAGTGGAAGGGTCTAGACTCTAAAAAGGTTTTTATTATTGTGTGCCCGGGGTCCTTAGTTTTAGACATCTATCTTGTGGCAAACCAGTAGGGAACTAGCAAGGCAGTATTTTGCAACTCCTGAACCCCCAGCTCTAAATAATGACTCAAAGCTAAAATTGAAGCAGGTGCATCATCTTCTTCATTGTGTCACTTTTAGCACAGACATTATACTTTATGGGCTTCCCCTATCCAAATAGTTTGTGCAACGGACCCTAAAAATGGTGATGCATCAATCAATCAGTCAGGCTTTATTGCTTCAACTTTCTTTACAGGAGGCTTATAAACCATATTATAATGCACGATAAGGAGCACAGCAGAATACAAAAGCGTTGGAATGCAGCACCATTCCTGTGTGTTCCCTTCGAGGTCTGGAGCTGCACTCCCAGGAATATCCCGGAGCATCAGTCACAGAGAGCCAAATGCATCCCTGGTGTAGCCTCATTGATTCTGCCCTGCCAGACTGGCTCAGAGGGACGGATTCAGCCGGTTCTGGTGGCTTGCACAGGCTCCAGGGGTGAATAGGATGGGACATGGTGTTAAAGAGGACTGGAAAACAGAGTGGTGTGGCTGGGGCTGGTTTTTCTGCCTGTTTGTACCAGCACTGAGGGGTCTTCACCCGTCAGCAGGATGTTTTTGTGTTCTGGATTTGGGATGTGTGACCTCTACCCCCTTCTCCTGATCCCTGGGGCTTTAGCCCACATCAGGAAGTCCTCACGTATAGCAGTTCCTACTGGGAATTGCCGGGGTTCCCTTTGCTGCTTCCAGTTTTTTTGGCTTCTCTGGTGCGGAAATATCTCATAGGTTTTCCGTAAACATCGTGTGTGGGCATTAGTTTTGCCATCAGCAAGGACAGATACATCTATAGTGACACTGAAATAAATGCAAATATAGGTATGGCCTGCTTTATGGAAACACGGCCTGGAATACTACGCTGTTAGTGCAAGTGAACAAGTGCCCTTCTATGGGTTATTACTTGGTTATTGCATGAAAACTTTGCAGTCCAGGCCTCAGGCTCTAGTGGAAATATCTTGGTTTGAGATGGCAGTGGTTATGGGAGGTGATTGCATCCGTGTTGGTGCTTACATCAGACACACAGACAAATAAATCTTACCTGGAAGCTATGTGCTGACATCTGCATAACTTTTATTGCCCAGTTCTCTTACAGTTCAAAAGAGCAACTTAGAAAAGGTGATTTAGGAAAAAAAAGATGATCAAGAAAAAAAACAATTTGGCACTTGAAAGTAAAATTGTGTAGGTTATATCTTACAATATGTCCAATACACAATTTGATACTTTGGATTCTTTTAAAGAGGACCAACATTTATGTAACATTGTAATAAAAGTTTTTTGTTAATATGTAACCATTATTAACTCTGAAAACCAGAATATTTTCTAATATTTGTCCCTTCCCCAAATACTGACGTTGTTTATATCAGCTCACAGAGTTTATTATAGTATTTGTGGTAGAAATCTCTAATTTGATATTTCTCTAGTGAGTTTAATGAGCCTGAAAAGTGACATTTAGAGCTAGTTTTTTCTTTGTGCTTTGAAAAATGAAATACAAGTAGTTATCTGTTAAATGAGATAATTACAGTGCTACTTGGCTAAAGGCACATATTAGTGATTTTTAGCTTGTTTCGCTTAATTAAAGCTTTACAAAATGCAGAGTGCCAACCCGCTAACAGACCTGCTGGAACAGTTACTGAGACTGTGAAATAAAACCAGTTGTTCTAAACAAGTCACAGAAAGAGATTGATGAAATGGCTGGCAGCTCAGGCAGAAATTTAAGCCTTGGCTGCATTAGTGCAACTGTAATAATAGCAGCAAGTAAACCGTATTTTTAATTTTACTGATCTTTCTGCAATAATTATAAGGAACTTTTAATGTCTGTAATTAGAACGTTAGAGATAGGGTGACTTAGACCAGTGCTGCACTGTGAAAAATTGGATACTTACCATAATTGAAAATTAATCACTTTTCATTACCAGGAAGGGATGCAGCTATTATTTTGAATGGGCTGAGATGCATCATATGAATTATGGGCAAACAAATTCACGTAGTTGAAGTTGGTGAGTTGGAGGCCAGTCTGTGCCAGAAGTGCCTCTGCTGACGTAATATGTTGGGTAATGAAAATCGGGATATATTTGTTTGAGTGGTAATTGCGGCCCAGAATTTTGCTTTGCTAAAAGTTCTGATCAAGAGGATCAGTGGATTTTATCAGTCACCCCTCCAGCCAACGGGCTTTGGGCGTCGTTGTTTTAAACAGCCGGATGGGCAGAGTCACCTGTAAAGCCAGATGTAATCCAACAAATTTATGCAGCTCTGCCAGAAGCCTCTGAGCAGATTTGAGCAGTGGAATATCCCGGGAGGTTTGTTTTATGGCAGAAATGGAAGTGTGGATTGCTACCTGTCAGCTGACCTGTTCGGTGGGTGTGCAGAAGAGCTGCCTCTCCCTGCTCACGTATGGAAAGGCAGCTCCTCATCCCATGCAAACAGTGAAATCTCTGGAGTTCAGGAAAGTTTGGTCTCCCTGACAGATCCACTGGGGAGAAGGCAAAGGCAGCTTGGAGTAGAGAGCGGTACTAGGCTTGGTACTCTGATGGAACTGTTTGTTTTGGGGGCACTGCAGGAAGCAGAGTCCAAGCGGGGAAGTTTCTTGTGGTGCCAGAAATAATTTGTCACGAAAATATGTTTTGAAAAGCCAAGCTTTTCAGGTGAAAGTGTGGATGAAAAGAAGGGTTGGATTTGTTTTCAGTTTTGATCAAGAAGGTATCCTTTTTTATTTTTTAACCAGCTCTGCTCTTTCGCTGTGTGTGTTCACCGACACCAGATTTATGACCTGAACCCCCACGTGCAGCCCCCTCAGCACCCTATAGTGCCTTTGCATTTGAAAGGTGGCATTTTATGCTCAAAAGATGATGTGAAAATGTCACCATCTTGCTCAACAACTCTTCTCCCTGTGCGTCTGTCGCTGATTCCAGCTGCCAACTGCAAGGGCAGCAGGCACACGGAACCTGCTCCAAACATTATTTTGTAAGTCGGAAACAGTCTTTTGCCCGGATAGGAATTTCTCAAAACCCACATGATTTTAGGAGCGATAAATGAGCATAACCGTGAGAGAGACGCTCCCCTCCCCCTTGGCTCTAGTAGCTTTGCTCTGGCTGCAGCAGAAAAGGTGAAGGAGCAGCGTTGGCCGCCCCTGCCTTTCCCTGTGCACAGCTGGACTGGCCGGGTGCACACCTTCCTCTCCTGTCATTAGGCTGAGCAAGGATACAGCTGCTCACGGCTGGGTGATTGATGTCAAATGCAGTAGCAACATTAAATTTGTCTGAAATGGACAAAGAAAAGCATTATTCACCGTAAAAATCTTGTCTAAAGTTCCCATCTAGCCAGTGCTGCTCCTAAATTACATTTGTATGAATTTTAAAATGTTTTTTTGAATGTCTTGGCCCGTGATTGTTCCCAAGGTCACAAAATCAGCAAGCTGAGGTCTGAGGCTTGTTAAAGCTGGTAGTGAAAAATGTGCCTGTAATATATCTTCATATTTGCAAATGTATTTTATTGCTGTCCATATCCTGTGAGAAAAATCCAATGTTCTTAAAAGACAAGCACTGCTTGTTATGGAGACACTTATTAATGTTTATTAGAAACTCATTTCGCTAACATCCATGGCTTTATTGGAAGTTCCTTAAGTAGCAAATCCAATTTCCTTTCTTATGCTTGTGCTTACTTAATTAACATCAAAAATTGAATGAGGCAAAACAAAGTTTGATATTCATTTTAATAAGTTATATAAAGTTAGCATAATCTCATTGAGGCCATTCTTCATCGCTCCAACTGCAGACACAAAGTGCCTTTGCAGCCGTTTCGGATTTTACATCATATAGGTTAGATAACCTAGCAACTAATGAGAGAACCAGTACAGAAAGGAATTAATTTTCAAATAAACCCTTTATGGTCTGAGTCCCGGGTTTACAGTAGTTGGTGCTGGTGTGTGCTTGGCAGGGAGCTGGGGATGCTTTGACACAGAAAAGGGCTGGGACCTCATCCTGGGAGGAGGTGTTTTGCAGAAAACCTTCAGAAAACCCTAAAGGAAACACATGTTATGATGGTTACAAGGAGAGAAAACAGGGATTTGCAGCACATTTCCATTGCAACGCCTCCTGTGTGCGAATCACCCCGCCCTGCAGTGAGTTCAGCCCGACACGTGTGCCAGCTTAAGGCTGCTCCTGCTCTGCTCTTATCAAAATATCTACCTGGTCATGTGATGTCTGTTGACCTTAGAACAAGCGTTATCATATTGGAAAGTAATGATGAAAAAATCCCGTACTACAGTAAAGCTATTATAAGCTGTAGTGTTTGTGCCATTACTGGGGAATATGGTATTGATTTTTTAATAAATTATGCCATAACCTACATTTTTGCCTTAGGTTAACATTTAACACCAGAAGCACAGGAAAGGTACAATATGCGGACATTAGAACAAGTTTTACTCCACCACAGACTTCAGCACATGTTTTAAAACCAGGAGTGGTGGGGCCTTGGTCGCCTTTGGTTGTGATGGTCCCCTCTTCCCTGCCTCCTGGGCAGGACTAAGGACACTCAAGAGCAGCTCTGTAACCCCAAGTAGTTTTGGCTGCTCTGCTGCCCTGTTTCTCTTCCAAATGGTGGAGGGTTCAAAAGGGAATTGTGACTCTTCCTTAGCTATAAAATACCTTGCTCCAGTCATGCTGGATATCAACAAGAAATGTCTCAGAAGTAGTTTTAAGGATGCAAAAGAAAAAAACATGCATCCCGACAGCCATTGTGAGTATGTTTTGATATTTAAGTCAAACTTTTTCTCTGTGAAGAGTGTTTAGGTGAGGATTTTCTTTCTAACTTTCATTTTTCAAATTTCTTTTTAATATTTGGAAGGGAAAAATCAATGTCATCAACTTTTTCACTCTGTCTTTTTACAGCGAAGGGGAGTAAAATATTAAAGAGAGAGTGCTCCACTATTCTGATGGCTAAATACAAATATCCATGTAAACCTTGAGCTGTATCACAGGCATTCTGCTGGTAAATGGGAAAGAAACTCAAGATTGTTTGCTAGGAAGGCTTTCAGTGTAACCCAAAAGCAGCTCTATTTCTGTGTATCAATATCCAGCTCAGAGAGAGAAGCTGGGGAGGGACAGACATCTCTGCTTTGGATGGAGACCTGCTACTACCGTGTTGTAACCTTTACTCCTGAGACAACCATTTCAAAAGCTATTTTTGCCTGCCACATTCCACCCAGTTGGCATTAAACAACTTCTCTTTTCCTCATTATTCCTGGGACTCCTGGGCAATGGGATGTTTTCCAGGAGGTTCTGAGAATATTGCTCCTTCACAAAGATATGTCATTGTCAGGGACAAAGGTGCCATAAGTAAACACAGGCATGAAATCATTGCTTCAAAATGATGGACAAAATATTCTGATGCAAGTGCTTGGGCTTATGCTTTCCCTGTTTGTACATCATGGAGAGTTCAAGTGTGGAAACACCAGCACTGGGAATATTCTTACCTCTGCAGATCCCTGATTTGCAGAAGAAAGTTCATCAGTGCAGATCCCTGAACCTGGTCTCCACTGCCTGAGGAGGCCAGGACACCTTGAAGTGGAAGTTAGTGAGGGATTCATCCAAATCTACGGCACACACCCTCATGATGGGAATATGCAATTGGGCGAGCTATCGAGGGAGCAGCTGAGCAAAGAGCGGGAATGACTGATTCAGGAGAACGTCTCCAGAAGAAGAGATAATGGGTAGAACGGAGATGGACTCACCAGCCCCACGAGTGAAAGCATATTTCCTGTTACACAGATGTCTTATTAATGCTCTACCGACAAGGGAATTAACTCTCCGGGATAACAGTTCTGTCAATCTGCAGTCATGAGTACCTTTGTCTTTCTGAAACCTGACTTTGTGTGTTATCTCCACATACATGCCCAGAGACTGCCGTGGAAATTTTGCTCCCTCAGTGCAGGAATAAACTCAGACAATTTTTAGATACTTACCAAAATATCCTCTAAGTAAAAAATTCAAAAGTCCCCATTAGTATTAAACATTTCCTCTTCATGCTGTCAGTGCTGCCATGGAAAGAGAAATGTACCTCAGCTTGGCTCAAGCTTAAATTCCCTCTCTTCTTGTACTCTTTAAATAGCAGACTGTCAGCTTAAGAAACTTGTTGCTGCTGATGACTATGATTCATGATCCATCTAAAAGAACTGGGAACTGAATGGCTGTTTTTCATATCCTGATAACCGCATTGTACTCTAATCCCCTGGCTTCTAATTTTAAATTCATTTAGATGTGTTGTGGTGGCTGTTTCAGCTTTCAGAGCCCGTGGGGCCTGGTTTTATTTTCCTCCCAGTGCTAAGCCTGGCTTTAGTGAACCTGCTCCTCACTTACACTTGTGGAAGGGAGGATGATGAGGTTTGTTGGCTTTAATGAACTTGAACAGCTGCAACCCAAGTCAGGATTTTTTCCTTTAGTTCAAGATATATGAACACTTTGTGGAACTGTGTTACTTTGAAATACCTGGCTGGAATATCTAAGACATAATCTAAAATTAAAACTCACATTTGCAAATTCATATTCATTAAAAAGGGACATCTGAAACCAACAAAAAAAATAAAACAATCAATGAACTAACTGGTCCTTCCTCAGTTAAGTAACATAATTCGTTCAATTTGTTTTATGTCTCTAAGTGAAGAACCTTTTACTCACTTTGATTCATGGATGGAAGTTAGAAAATGGTACAGTAGAAAGGAAATTAACATTTAACCCGCCCGCTGCACGTCGGAGCCGATGTCTCAATGTGACTGCAGCTGTGAGTAAATTCTCCCAATAAACCAGACAGCGCCTCTAATATTCATATGGCTATTTGAGCCTCGAGGAAAGCTCACACTGTTCTGTAGCTATCAAAGACCAAATTTGCAAAAATAATCTGAGCAGGATGTATTGCTACTTGATATATGTCTGTTATTATTTTGGTTAAAGTTTAAGGGGACACACTGTTAGCCAATATACATCATTGCAGCTTCACAGACTTAAGCCAGGTCAGTGCCTGTGAAAATTGCAAATTTAACAGCCTGGAGATTACAAACTGTTATTTTTCAGAATATAGTTATTCTAGAAGAGGCAATGGTAAAGCAAAACACTGGTATTACTCCATAGGATTGTGCAAATTAAACTTGGCCTCTCCTTATTAATCCCAGTTTAGGACCAGACTTACATATAAGCAAACTTGAGGCCTTGTACATGTTCTTCTTTCCCCCCTCAGAAACGTGTCATAACATAATTGACTACACCTCAGAGAGCCAATATGAAAAAATAGACTCGATATGATAATGTGCTATTTAGTTATGATACAGAACTTTCTTCAACAAATGGCACATGGGAGACTTGGTACCAGAGAAAGAACTGCATCAGTTGCTGAGGGAGTAGCTAATTGTTCAAAATAAAAGTGTAGAATACATTTTGATTTCAACAGGAAGCCTGAGGATCCCTCATGATTTCCCTCAATCTTGTTAGCACTTCATTATGTCCTGTCAAACGTGTCTGAGCTGCAGTCATGGTAAAGGTCAAGCGAAGGCATCTGAGGAACACCAGACACCTCCTAGTTTTTGTTTTTTAAGAACAAAGAGGGATTGTGAGCCAAGCATTTTATAATGCGAAATAGAAAGTTGAATAAAAATCACAAATCCAGCTTCTTTCCTTGCTAGCTGCAGTTTGCCATCCCAGTGCAGGAACTTGTGGCTTAGAATTTTTCACTGGCAGGTTGGAGATACAGTTTTATTTATTTATTTGTGGTCATCATTGCCATGGAAGCAATCACAGTACCACATGTACTCAATTCTGGCATCTGTGGGAGAATCAGACAAGAAAAGGAGGGAGATGACTGGTTATAAAAGAAGAAAGCTGGTGTTTACACTTAGTGCTGCACACCCTGAGTAATCAGCTATGATGGGCGAAAAAGGGCAGAAAAAGCCTGTAACAGTTTAATGGGTGTTTGGAGAAAATATTATGGGGTTTTTTTTTTTTTTTCCCAAAGTTTGCTGGAGTGAGACTGTGTTTAATAAGTAGGATGATTACGGTCTTTTTGTATTCATGTTTCTGCCCCCTTCCTGGTAATAGCAGCCTAATCACAGACTAACTAAGATGGGTTCACAAAATCTTATTTCCTTGGAGATTTGAGGCCTGACTGCCTGAGAAGTTGGAGAGGATAAAGGAGCCTATTGCTACTGCAGAGTGGTTCTTGGAATGGGTGCAAGATGAGACGCACACCAACCACATCTAGAGAGATGCTGCTACCTGTCAAAACTCACAGTGGCTTGAATGTACCCAAGTATCTGTATAATTTTGTGGCCCAGTCCCTAACAAAGCAGTTTTGCATTACCCCAGCAACATGAGACCGCCTTAAAATTAGGACAACTGTCCCATTTAGGGACTCCCTGCATGTCTCTGGTGGAAAAGGTTGTGGTCATCCCCCAAGATGTTACCTTTGGAAGTAGATTCGTCCTCCAGGCTGCAGCGTGAGCTCTTCAGGTGCTCAATTCCTCCCCTGCCGTTGGGCAACATGAGTTGGATCAGCTGGAATTGTTTGAGAAGTGGGTCTTTGCTAGGACAGTTACATGGACTGAAAAGAGTTCAGGAGCAATCCCACAAGCAGGACACCCTGCAGATCTACAGGGTTGGTGGCTGTGGCAAATAGGGTCACAAGCCAGGGACAGTTGTCTCTTGACCTGCAAGCTGGAATGAGGTGTGTGGGTCCCTTTCCATCACTGTTCTGGGTTGGGGTGAAGAGATTTTGGATCTCTTTTTATGTTTTTAGGGTGGTGTTTGATATACTGGTTGCAGTCTTAGCCGTATTTGTGGACCGAATTTCTACAGAAATACTTTGAGGATGTGGAATGTGTAGAAAACAAAAGTAAGATAATGTTAAGATACAAGACAGTGGCAGCCCCTTATACTGTACAAACACATTTCTGTTTCAAATGGGTTTGGGTTTTGTTCCTTTGTAACTATTATTAGAACTAATTTCAGGATAGTAGCTTCCAATGCCTTTTTCAGAGAGATGTGCCTGTGTCAGAAAAGAGAAATGTGTAAAAAAAGAGAGCTACAGAATGGAGAATAATGGTGTTTGAACCAAAAGGAAAAACGCTGTGTATGTGCCGTTAGATGCAGCTTTTTTGTTTGCACTTCATTTGATTATCAGTATTTTCAGCCATCTCAGGCATTAATACATCTCTGCAGGGAGGGGCAGGGTTCATAGCCTTTCCAAAGCAGCACTAATGAGTGCCTTTAACTTAATAAAATGATCATTTGCCAACTACTTACCATAATGTGAACTAGATGCTTTCAGTCCAGAGATTAAAAGGAGTTTTCTTTGCAAATGCACCGTAGTTGCTATTACTACGAGTCATATGCAGATACACAGTGTCTTCATTGGTTATTGTTTTTTGAAATCTTGAGATCTCCTAAAATAGGTTGGAAGGAGTTGTTAGAGTCTATATTGTTTCAATAATATATGGATTATCACTCTCTAAATACGCAATGACATAAAAGGCAATAATGCCTTTTATGGATCCCATGTGGCCTATTACACTAATGATCCATGAATAATGGGGTCACGGGATGAGTTTTGAACAGTGCCTTTCTTTGTTGGTTGTTTTTCTCATTTATTTACCCAGGAAAATTCAGTTTTAAGTATCTGCTTTTCAGCAGGATCCTACCATTTACTGAGTTTTCATGTGGGTTAATGGATGCCAGAGAGGTCAAGTGACTTCCCAAAGGTTATACAATGAGTCACTGAATTTGTTGAGAATAAAATACAAGAACCTCCTAGTTTTCTGTCCTTTGCTCTGACTGATGCTAAAGCAGAGAGATTTCGGATCAGCATGACCTCTACCAAATCTCTGTGTTGCTGCTTTGAGGAGACATCAAAGCTTCATGTTCAATGGAGAAATCTGAAGCTCCTGAAGCAACATTTCCCATATTTCTCACGGAAACAACCAGAAAGAGCAGAAGGGCTGTGATACAAACAAGCTGCTTTGATCCTTGACATAGCTTCTCTCTTAAATAAAACTAAACAACACAGAGTTAAACAAACACACAGAAGCCCACAAACACAGATTTCCTAATGCTAATCCAACACAAGAGTGTTGGTTTAGAGTGAATGATGTTTCCTACCTTTCTGCAACGGTGTTTCTTCTGCTTCAACTGGAAAACCTCTGCATTATTCTATTTGATTAAGGGCTATGATTTACTTCCTTCCAAAGTGAAACCTGGCACTGCTCCTCCAAGCCCTTTAGAGGTGGAGGCTCAGTTGCAAAAGCGCAAGTTGTGTCCTGGAGAGCATCACCAGGCTGGTGATGGATGCGCTGGTGGAGATGACAAGTATGACACACCACACCATCGCCCTTGCTCTGACCTTGTGCCTTCCTCTCAAGTCTCTGCCAGGAAGAGAAGGGTTCCTGTGCTGAGCTGAGCTTGGGCACTGAACAGTTGCGTGCCCTGGGAACATCTCTTACCTGGATGCTCCCATGTTTGCTCAGCTGAAAACTGAGGTACCTCTTGGTGCCTTTCTCTCCTCATTTTGTGTGCATACAGAGCTCTGCAGCTCCAAAGCATTTATTATTAGTGTTATTAGTATTACTACTACCTATGGAATATTATTTCATGCCTTTAATATAGCATAAAGCAATTACAGAATGTAAGGTACTACGGAAATACAGAAAGATCTGCCTGGAATAATAGTTTGATTCTGAAACTTTGTTGCTAAAAGACTTCAGGGTAAAATTTCAGTACAACATATGAGCTTTTAATGAAATGACTCCTATTACTTCTAGTCCAAATGGACAAAACCTACATAACACATGGAAAATTTTCATTTACTTAGCAAATAATCTGTATTAGGGCATAGTTCTCAAATTCTAATTCATCAAACAGTAGTCAGCAATGAACTGGAAGCGTTTCTAGCACAGGTGTTTCCGTTTTTATACACCTCTGAGCTGGGAACCATATTTGTTGTTTGTCTGAAAATACATCAGGAGAATGCTGTTGCTCACGGGTGTAGAAACATCACAGAATGGGCCTGAGAAATCAGACAAGACCTCTCTGCTCTGCCTGTGTTCCAACGCTGCTGATATCTGGTGCTGTATGGGGGGTGGCTGGGACATATTCAGAGAAAGGGGATGAGGCCATGAAGCATGTTTTAGCCATTTCAGCATGGAAGGAGGTCACGATTAATTAATTAACGTCACTTATGATTCCTTAAGCTGTGTGTTGGCTGTGAAAATACCCTGGTTTTTGCTTGTTTTGCCTCCCCTCTGAGCGAGCCGATGCTGTTGCTGTCCCTGTGACAGCTGAGTGCCTGCAACCATCTTACTTAAAAATAGATTTGAGACCCGCAGTGTTGAGGAGAAGTCACACAATGGCTTTCTGACAGCCCGTTGCACACGCTGATCAAGGCACTGGCTTTAAAACAGTTTGGCTCATAATTATATCTTTACAGCTAACTGGGCTATCCAAATGATTTTCTCCTCTCCCCCTCCCCAAGTCTACTGACCTGTGGCTAATGAGATTTGTGTTTCGATTAGTTGTAGAACATAAATTAACTAATCAATGAGAATGGATTCACATCCTTTCTTGTAAAAGAGCTCTGCTGCAGTGATCTGTATTTAATATTCAAATCAATTTCAAATTCTCAGGATGATTCTGCTAATATGGCAGGCTGGGACTCGCAGCATCTGTATCCTTGCCACAGCCTGTAAATATGGGATGTTTATGGAATCGCCCACTGACCTCCAAAGCCTTCTCTGGTCTCATTGATTTACTATTTCACTTAATAGTGATGATGAGAAGCTTAGAGGCTGGCAATGAAGCTGGGAGAGGAATGTGAGAAAGCGTTTTGCCTTCATTTACAAGAGTGTTAAGACTAAGCAGAAGTCACAGGACTTTGAAAAATGCTGTTTGTTCTTGATAGGAAAAGTTTGGGTCATTTTTATTCCACCTCAAATTTCCCCTCTTTCTAGAGATGAGGGTAAAAATATGGCCATTAGCAAAAAGCAGTTTTCTAAGGGTGAGGTTCTTTCCTCTGCTTTCAAGGTAGAGAGAACTTTATCTTTTGCCTTGCTGTAAATGTCTCATCTGTACAATTAACCAGCATCTTGGCATAAAATGTGAAAATTTGTACAGTCTTCAAAGCATCTGTGGCCTTTATGGTACCAGTTCTGTTAGTACTGAAGCCACAGAAAATTAAATGTTCCCCAAAGAACTTCCAGATGTGTTTTATTCTAATAGGGTCATTATACAGTAAATTAAAAAGCAGGGTAAATGGAACTGTAAAATTTAAATTAGTCTAAAACCACATCTCTTTGCTTTGAACATTCATTTGTGGGGTTGCATTTGCAATAAATGTGAATTAGGCAGCTGCAATAACTGTTAATCATATATTTATAAAATAGTAATGAGGAAATGAATAGCAGAGTAAGACAGCTGCACATTTCTCTAATAGTATGTCAACTGTGAACATAATAAGATGTAGAAAATTGTTTGGTGTTATGCTGATAATGCAGCTGAATGTAAGAGATCACTTCAACCTCTTAACTTTACAGAAAATTATATATAAAATCCATAAAAAGCCATAATAATACATTAGGCCTCTGAATTGTAGTCAATGTTTTTCTTTGCTTTGATTTTTCTGAAATGGGCCATACTTTTCCCGAAGTAATCTGCCAATGATCACTAAGGCTTTTGTTTCAGGCTGCACTTTATTCACCATCTTGCAATTTCATTTAAGAGATAGTGCTTCTAAAAGACAAAAGTGATCTAACTTCCCCTCTCCAGGAGAGCTCTGGGAGCTTTCACCTCCCTCTCCTTGCAGAGTTTTGCCAGGTCTTGAGCATCCCACCTCTGAGCCCCAGTAGGGTTATCACTTCTGGAACTAGTGATTCAATTCAGAACCCCACACGAGGCATAGGAAAATGGGAAATGTAAATTTTTCACATATATATCTATATATTTCAGAGAAGAGGTATTTTTTATATATATTTACTTCTTTATATTTACTTCTCTCAAATATATATATTTGAGACTAGTAAGTGGTTGTTAACATGGCCTAAGGGCATCTGTCTGTCTTTCCCAGCCATGGTAAAATTATAAAAGGGTCAAGATAATTGCAAAAAAAACCCAAGTCAAACAGCCCAAACCCAAGAAATAAATTGAAATATTCGAACAGCCCTTTAGATCCGCTCCCTGTGCCAGCAGACTTTGCAGCCTGCCCTCGTGCCAGGTGCTGCTCACTCGCACTTGCAGTTTTTAACCAGCCTTAATTGAATTTTGCAACTGATTTGGGGTGAAGAGGAGAATTACAAAGCCAACAGGAAAAAAATTAGGCGAGTGCTGGGCTGCAAACAGCCGGGCAGGGAATAGGTGCTAAGTGTGTAATGGGAAGGCTGCCACAGGAAATGTCACTTATCAAAGTGGCAGGACTCTGCAAGGAAAAGCAGGAGACAGAAATGAGGGGCCCAATCCCAGCACGCTCTGATGCCACTGTGAATAGTGCCTGTGATTTAACAAGCTGTTTGCTGGGAGGTGGCTTTGGAACTCGGGCTAAAAGTGATGGGCTTTAATCCACAGCTGGAAGGTGCTGAGCAGGGCTCAGCTGGGGGGCATGGGGGTGCCTGATCCCCAAAAGAGCACCATGGGGTAGCAAACATCCTGACTTTGCAGTGGAATAAACCCACGTCTGTTACTGACTCCCTTTTCACTATGGAATACACGGTGAAAGGGTGTGTGATCTGACTGTAAATTGTGTGATTTTTCTGTAAACAGTTTTGTCTGATTTGACCCTAAATGTTTCCTGCAGTACCACGTTGCGATGGTTTTTAAATTTTTTTTAATGCTTTTGCATTTGGAATGACACAAGCGGCTCACTTTTGTTTTTTAAAATACTGAGAGGAAGGAAGACTGAAGATCTTACAATCTCCCAGACTAAAAGTCTTTCAGTCAGTACACAGAATCCATGACAGACTTGAAGGGTCAGTCAATGCAGGAGGAATGAATCCTCTGTGGGCAGAAAGGAGGATTTTTTTCAATCAGTCCTGTGTGTTTAAGGGTGAGGTGAGGGGCCACCAGAGCTCTGGGTGGCCAGGCCGAGGTTAGGAGGTCTGCAACGCCATCAGCTCTGTTGGCCTTTTGGAAAACCTTTGCAGTCCCTCACTGAACCCAACCTTTAGCCTTCATCAAGCTGTTGCTCTTAATGCACATGGCTTTAATTTTATTTTTTTTTTTTTTCTGGTTGAGAGACGGCACAAATCTTTTTGGTCATCTTAAAAACTACCAAGCTATTGCACAGTGGCCAGATAGGAACAAAAAGTGTCCTTGGTGTAACCCTATCAAAGGAAATACTGTTCATACAACATCGCCATCTTATCCTGAGCTGTCGTGAGAGGCACAAAAAGGGACACAGGACACAGACAGAGACACAGATATGGAAATACATTCAGGTTGAATTCGTCCTATAAAGTTTTGGCCTTCTACTTACCAAAACAAAACAAAAAATTGTTCTTATTAAATATAAATTAAAGGATAAGCAATGGAAAATGGCTTGTTTTCAAATCTTTCTCCCCCCCCCCCTTCTTTGAAACAGACTGTTCAATTCTCCAGGAGAAGCAAAGTTCAAGCTCTCATTTCCCACTGTATATTTCTGTGTTAGTGCCTCACAAAATAGCAGTTCATTTCTGGAAATCCTATTACTGTCCACACTCAAGCAGCAACTTTAACAGATACATCTGTTACCTGGCAGCTTCTTCCTACACAACTCCCACCTCTGAGAGTTAAAGCTTATAGTTTTAACAGGAAAATTGAAATAGCCCAATTTTGAGCAATGCACATTTTGGGGAGGGGGGGTGCAGAAAAAGAGCACATGCCACTGTCAGCTACAAGAGCCTCATCTCGCCTTACATTCTGGTCTGCACAGACATAGAAAATAGAGTGGTGCATTATCATTATCTTAGAGATGTTTGTTTGGTGTGTGGACACTCAACCGAAGAACTAATGCAATCAGAAAGTTAAAATATATGGGCTGGAAATACAAATTCATTAGACGTACACAGAACGTATGGTGCAGGGGGTCTGTCGTTTAAATTAGATTTTGACAATTATATGGATAGTCTGGTTGAGATGACATATGATTTGCTCACTTTATCTATGCCATGATTTAATTATTGCAAAAGATGTGTGGAGTTAGGACCTTGTTGTTCTCTCACGGCCCTAAGCTGGGGCGGATCTGGGTCCTTCTTTTGTACTTGGTGTTCGCCGTTTGAAAGGTTTTTGTGTGTTTATGTATGTGTGTATATATATACATATATACACATAGATATAATTTTATTTTATTTTTTAACGTGAAATTAGTATGTGTTTGCACCCAGTGGAACTGATGCAAATCTTTCCACTGACCTCAGCAGGGCCGAGCCTCACTCTTGCCCTGCGCATCACCCTGTGAGATGCTCCTCACGTGGAAACCGCCTGTTTTGCCACTCAGGATCCAAAGCAAAGAGCCAGGTCTCCCCCCCAGGCTGCTCCCAGTCAACCCCAGGTGTCTTGTACCTTGAGCATGAACACAGCCAGCCTCCACCTTCCCATTCTGGGCCAGGAGAGGAATGTGTTTGGTCTCCATCCCCTCTGCTCAGCCAGGCACCGGCTGGAGACGCTGTGGTGGTGGTGAGCTCAGCTGGACCATTCCAGCTTTCTGGACACATCTTCTCCCTCCCCACCATCCTCAGAGACATCATTCCAAGAGACATCAGCAGCAACACGCTGCCAATGAGTGGTGTGTCATGGTGGAAGCACGGCCAGCCCCGTGTGAGGATCTCCAGATGTTCGTATGGCTTCTGGATGGAATCATTGCTCCGCCGCAAACCCCGCTGGTAACCAAAAGCACCTCAGCTCCTCCTCACACCCTCCTGCTCTACCTGGCTCTTGCCTGACATTTATTAGCATTATTTATTCATACTTCAAATGTGGGCATGTGCATAAAAAACACAGCACCAGGCTCCATCATTTAGGCAGACAAATGATGGCGACATCTCTTCTCTCTCTGAACGTTGAATACATGTTAACCCCCCCCAACTATTAAAACGGAAGCGCGATTTGATAACTTCTTATAAATGCAGTAAATGCCACTTCTTACAAATGAACACTAGCAATCAATTTAATTTCTCAAATAAAATGATTAAATTGCTGTTATTGTGGAATCATTATTTTATTGCTAAAACCTTTTAAAATGTTAATTATTGTGCCCCTTGAAAAGCTTTCATCTTGCCTGACTTCGCTCTTATACAAAAAAGTGTCTCCTGGTTGTGACTTGCAAATTGAATGAAAATTCATGCTTTACCTTTCCTCTCCCTCTCTCTTTTTATTTTTTTAACACCTGCAACTATTCTCCTTGGCTGTAATATTTATATGAATTTAACTTTAATTTTTCTCTGCTTTCATCTTCTGAATTAGTCAGTATAAAGCATAGATCACTCCTTCTCTGCTGCTTTCCTGTTTATTTGCTTTAACAATAGATTCATTAACTAGATTTTGGTGCTCAAGCTATGCGGACACATCCATTTCAAAGGAAGCTTTAATGGCATTTCATATTTTTCTACATTAAGGAAGATTAAAGTATATTACAATACCCTTTACTGCTCTATTTTCTTCATTTTAGAAGTGGTCAGTTTTTAAATTTTTTTTCCTCTTTCTTTCATCTGCAGTGTTCAATAAATTGTCCAGGCCTTTCAGATGATAGTTCCAGCAAATTGAGTTCCATATTACAACTCTGAACCATTGTTTAGCCCATCATCAGTCAGATAAAGCACTCCTATTCACACAGGACATCAAAAGAACAAATATATGTTCAAAGTGGCTAAAAAGATTACTGTGACTTGGATATATCATTTTGTTAATTGTTAGTGATTATTCTACTAGTTTAGAGGTGGTGAATTTGCTGACTCTGAGCTCGTGCTTGTGATGTAATCAGAGTGGAATATATAGATATTCGCGGCTGGAAATTACACCATTCAAAAAGGGTCAGGTCTATCACCCTCTAATAGCTGAAGGGGGACTAATAGCAACATTTTAATAAGAAGAAAGATGCAGGCTGATGTCTTCATCTTGCATGGATGGAAGGTCGTGAAGTGCTCCGGAGGATTTCAGCCGTGCCGGTGCTCGGATGAATCCGGTGATGGTGGTGGGTGCTGAGCCAAACTCAGCCTTGGTGCACCCTGAGATTGGGTGGGTTGTACCTGGGAGAAGTCTGCCCCAGCTTGAATTGAGGCTGTTTGCCAGGTGAGAATGGCTGAAGTTAATGCACTGAGGTCCTGGTGCAGAGGTTGATTTGTGTGTGTTTAAAGCTTTGTACTCTGAGCAATCCCTTGGAAATAACAGGCAATATTTTAATGACTCCCAACACTGCAGTATCATGGTACCACACAGACCTAACGTCTGTCCCCACAGCTCCAGATGTGGTGGGGAGGTGTTTTAGAGGTGGGAGACAGAGACACAAAACCTGAGACTCTCCGAGGCACTGAGTGACCAACTCCCAGCCTGGAGAGAAACAACCGAGCACCTGCCTCTGAGTTAAGGTCACAGAGAAGGAAAAAGAAATAACGCTATCTAAATTTCTGCCTCCCAGGCACTCATGTTTCCTCTGACACTTGGGTATCTCAATAAAAACATGCATATTTGCAGGATATAAAATGAACACTTGGCTGCCTCGCAGGCTCCTGCTCTTCAAAGGTAATTTCTGAAATCTTGCAAATGCAAAGAGCTTGAGAAGAAATTCTGAATAGAGGCTGCCTAAAATTGCAGGCTGCATTTCTCTCCTGGTGTATTTTACCCTGCACTGGGTAAAATGGAGAGGCAGCTCTAAGGATGCCTGAGCATATGTGAGGCTACGGCTGGAAGACAGATTTTCCAACAGAACAATTGCAGGGTGTAGGTTTTAGGCAATAAGCAGGTAGCCTCGTTCTCTCAAAAGAAGAAAGAAAATAATGGAAAACTGTAACATTCATTTGGAGGCCTCAAAGGCATAAAAAACCCAATTCCAACTGTTATAGGTCCCTGCAGGAGTCTACAAAGGAACTAAGCTTTTTAAGTAAGAAAACTAGATTTTGGCCCAGAGGGCCCTGTCATTGCTGCTTAATAGATGAAACTCTTTTGATACAAATATGCTGTTTACTTCTCAGCTTCAGCTTTCATAAAATATAACCTTTTTATGATTTATGACCCCTGAAAAAGTGCTGGATGGATTTTTAGCTCTGAATTGGTTGAATGTCAACAAGAAAAATACAGATAACATATAGAAATAGCAGGGTGTTAATGCCACACAAAATGATGAAATTATTTTTGTTTAGAAAAGTTAAGTTTGTTCTTAAAGTTCTGTGTGAGTGAAACTGAGGAAAAGGTTTGCTGGTCAAGCCACAGGAGGCTTTGCATGATGCAAAATGATATGGAGGGTTTAGATGACATATTGGGAAGAAATTCTCCCCTGTGAGGGTGGGGAGGCCCTGGCACAGGTTGCCCAGAGAAGCTGTGGGTGCCTCATCCCTGGAAGTGTCCAAGGCCAGGTTGGATGGGGCTTGGAGCAACCTGGGATAGTGGGAGGTGTCCCTGCCCATGGCAGTGGGTTGGAATGAGATGAGCTTTAATGTCCCTTCCAACTCAAACCATTCTGTGATTCTGTGCTTCCTTTGTGCTTTAAGACAGCACTTGTTTGCCTGGAAATTGTAAAACTGATGACACAGAATTGAGATGCGACTCCAGGGAGGGACAGACAGTGCAATGTGGTTGATCATCCCTCTGGTAACTAGCCAGAGTAATGTAAGCACTCATGTAACCACTGCAGATTCATTATTTTAATGAGAAATTAAAGACTTACTCCAAAAGTCAAGTTGTATAAAGACTCCTATCACTGGTAGTGATTATTAAAATAAAATAGAAATTATTAGAAATTACATAATCTACCTTCCTTCTTTTTTTGTCTAAGTTATTTTTACCTCTTGATGCCTATGGACAAGTTGTAATATATAGCCATGTTTTAATAGATTGGTCAGTCATTAAAAGGCAACACAAATAAAATGTTAGTGTTGTGAGATGTAAATGAAGTTACCAGAGCTTAGAGGACGGAGACACAAACATAAAGATAGGGGAAAAACTGTTTCCAAGAGGATTGCACACATTTTCTTTTTTACTGTTTTCCACTCTCTATTATCTTTTTTACGGTTTCTTTGCTTAGCATTAGCAATGTGCTTGTTTTTCAGGTGGCTTTTCTCATGTTGTTTGTGAACCTGCTGAACAACAACACAAAAAAAAAGGTTGATTTTTCTGGATGCTTGGGGAAATAGCCTGATCCCAGACAAATTGCCCAGGAAGTCTCAGAAATGACTTAGCCTGCCACAGAGGCAAGGTTGTAAAAATTGAAAAGGTTTTCACTTTTGACTCTTCCAACTGTTGCAGAAAGAGACATTTGCTGGTGTATGGTCTCAAAAACTGTCACTGAGCAAATTAAAATAACAAAAATATCCATCTGTGGACCCCCACACATCCAGCTTTCCTGCCTTGCTCTGTCACAGGGAATTAATCAGCCAGGGTGTGTATGGTGTGCTCAGCAATGGTGGCTGATACTCGGCAGCTGCAAGGTTTTTAGAGAAAATATACACAGGTATTGGTGCTTGAAAACACAGTGTTTCACTGATCTGGGTGTTCCCCCTTCGTGTATTACAGAAAAGAGAAAAGGAAGCTGAAATGGGAGAGGCATTGGAGAAGGAAGGATGCTGGAGTATTATCTGTCCTTCACAACTGTCCTACACCTCTGGAGGCTTTTCACGGGGTCTGAGGACAGGAAAACAACCTGGAGCACTGATTCCCAAGCCCTTACAGCAGGAACGGCCTGACAGACTAGCTGGGTATCCACAATAGCCAGGCCAAAGCTACCCAGGACAAGATATTCTGCCTGAGACTTGTAAGTGTCCATGGGCCATCTGGGATCCTGTCCTGGAGCAGGGATCCTCTCCTGGTTACAACTCTTAGTTATAAGGCTTGACTTTCCTATGGTTGTTCAAAGTAAGCAGGATGAGCTGACTCTTCTCCTTGACTGACTTCTGAAAAGCCTGTTACTGAGGAAGGTTTTAAGCACATGGTTGGAATTCAGTGCGTAGTTTAAGTGCTCACCTGAAGTCCTTTGTTCATTTTCCCATCATTCAATCAATCAATATCTGCACAGAGCCTTGAAAAATGCCGTGGAGGAGGAGGAGGAAGGGAGACAGACAAAGCTGGCCATCACCCAGATGTTCAAAGATACTTGGGAACCAGACAAGGCAAATATTTGCCTGAGGGGATCTCCAAAAGCACCAAACCAGAGAAATTCTGCAGAATTAAACTTTCTTTGAAACCTACTGTGGAAGCTGGTTGGAAGCAGAGTTGAGAGGATCCCCAAATTTCCCTGATCATGAAAATAACCTCAGAAAAGGTTTACACTGAGCAACAGGAAGCCTGGCTCACTCTGAGGCATTACACAGACTCTGTGCAGATAACCTCATGCCCCCTGGACTTCCCACTGCTTAGGTCAACACTGACCGTTATCAGTTTTCAACTCACACAATTTTCAATAATGTGTGTGGTTGCAGAACTGTATCCTTTACTCTTTTATTCTTCCAATCTTTAGGGCTTAACACTACTTCATCCCCCAGGTTGGGAGGTTCAGTGGTCCTCTGTCAGTTTGGCTGTGGGAAAAGACCATTGAGAAGTCAACACCTGCCTTTGAAAGCACCCTGAAACCCTCAAACTTTGCCTGGGCAATGAAGAAACTGGAAAGAGGAACTAAAGTGTGCATGTATATATATATATATACACATATATATACACACATATATGTATTACCTCTTGAGGTAAAGTATAGGTCTGTAGTTTTCTCTTGGAGATGAGAAGTGAGAAAACTAGTTTAGAAACATTATAGTCTATTAGGAACACTCTTTTTGAACTTTTCACTGCAGCTGTTTCTTGTAGATTGGTCTCTTCCTTAAGCAGATATATCAGTGGAAATATTCACTTGTTCTATTCTGTCTCACTGAGGAATTGCTGGTGACTATATTTCTATATGTTTAAATTCAACAGTCCATCTGACTTGCTCTCTGCCTTTCCAGACATATTCATGGGACAGCATAGTCTGCAGCAACATGTACGAAATCAGATTGCATTCAGCCTGGGAATGACCTGCACCGGTGGTTTATTCAACCGGAATGACCAGCAGCAGGGTGGTTTATACCTGCATGGATGAGAGAAGGATAGAAAATACTACCTGTTCCTTTCAGGGGTCCCCTGTCCCTGCTCCCAGCCTTCCTTAGTCATCTCCCTCCAGTATCTTTCTCGACACACACACTGAGGGTCTCTTGAGGTGGTTTGGGGACTATTTCTGAGGAATGTTTTAGGAACATGTATTTTACTTCAAGATATACGCAGGACGGTGCAGTATCTGGCCATTGCAGGGCTTTGTTGGTTGGATGTGCTGTAATCAGGATGGCACTTTGTTCTCATTACACACCTAGTTCATCCACAAGCTGCTGGTAGAGAGCAGGATTTAACTGCCATGCACAGACCCATATCCTGTAGGGAATCAAGCACTGTAAGAGTGTTTCCCTGTGATGTATCAAAGGGGTATTTATTGTATCAGCTACCTCTTAATATTGGCAGGTGGACCAGGTGACCCTCCTTGGGGTTTGCATGGAAGAGTTGCAGGAAAAGTTACAGAATCACAGAAAATTTGACACCTCTTTTTTTTAGGAAATCACCCACAGCCATTTCAACCCACCTTTCCCAAAGTGCCTTCCTATATCATCAAATAGCCAACTGATGCCAATATTTACACCAAAAAGGTGTTTCACCTTTCCTTCAGTCCTTTTCTTTATTTTTTCTTTTTTTGGTTTATAGCAATTTTTATACATTCATTTCAAGGTTGCTTTTGACAGGGGAAAAAAAAATCTCTGCTTAATAAGAAATCAGCTAAAACCTTACATCTAAATGCTGAATACCAAATCTGGTGGTGTGATTCATTGGCACTAGGAGTATTCATTTTGCTTGGGGAAGTCATTTAGCCGAAGGCACTGTGCTTATGTCCTGCTCAATGGTCTTTGGATAGAGCAAATTTGCTTTACTTGTCTACTTTGAAGACTAGAAATTTGGTAGTGTTTCATTTTCGGGTAGAAAAGCAAAGAACTGTTCAGATATTCTCTTGAAGCTGTTCTGAAAAGTGGCTCATAATGACAGAATCACAAAGGTCATGTGCTATTTTCTTTCCATAAATCTGGCAGTGGAAATATTACAGGTTTTCCCAGTCTTTATCCACTCGTTTGTTGCGATGAGAGTGTGAGATTGGTTTGGGCTCCTGTGAAGTTCTAAATGTTGGAAATAAAATGCAGAGCACAAATGAGAGCTGCTGCACCTCCTTTTTATTAGAGGCTGGGACTGGGAATATCCACTGATAGCAGAGTAGGCTCATTGCACATGGATGGGCTGAAAAGGATCCTCACAGTTCGCTGGAAATGGTTCCTTGTACTGACAGGGAAGTGAAGGATGATGAACCCTCTTACAGGGTTTTATGCAGCAAATGCAGCAAGGAAAATAAGGTGAACATAAAATGAGGCCTTGAATTTTTGGTGCTAGGTCCTGCTGAAATAAACTGGGAGTTGTAGGAGTGTGTGATCTGCTAAATCCCCAAAATCTGGAAAGTTCCGTAACCAGTACCCAAGGGAGGCTCTAGGAAAAACAACAAAAGTAAGTTTCAAAGAATCACAGACTGGCTTGGGTTGGAAGGGGCATTAAATATCTCCTCATTCCAACTCCCCACCATGGTTAGGGACACCTTCCACTATCCCAGGTTGCTCCAAGCCCCATCCAACCTGGCCTTGGACACTTCCAGGGATGGGGCAGCCACAGCTTCTCTGGGCAACCTGTGCCAGGGCCTCACCACTCTCACACAGAAGGATTTCTTCCCGATATCCCATCTAACCCTGCCCTCTGGCATTTTGAAGCCATTCCTCCTTGTCCTATCACTTCATGCCCTTCTCCAAAGCCCCTCTCCAGCTCTCTTGGAGCCCCTTTAGGTACTGGAGGGTGCTTCCATCTCTCCCTAAAAGGAACCTGGATCAACTTGAGATAAGCAGAGAATCCCAGCAGAGAGTCCCCTTTCTTGGACTACTTATATTCTGTGAAAAAGGAAAGGAAAACAAACTAGTGGTTTTGAAAACATGGCTCTTACTATCTGTCAAAAGTCCATATAAAATCAACTGATCTCCTTGTTCTGGAATAATATGTCTGTTTTTCCCTGGCTTAGAGAAGTGTTTATTAATACCAAGAGCTGGTGTATACAAGGGAGTGAGCGTGGAACCAGGGTGGGGTTTAAATTGCAGCCTGATAATGACTCCTCAGTAACTCCCAGTTTAGATGCTTTAATACAACACTCCAAGTGTTTTGTGCAGTTCAGCATCATGCGCTGCCCAAAGCAGCTCCAAGGAGCTGCTGGAGCTGGGGTGTCCATGGGCTGGGAGGGGACATCCCTGGAGAATTAGCTTTGCAAGAGCTGCTTGGGATTATTTCTCCAGAGAGACAATTGCTAAATCTGGTTTTCCCTGAGTGTTGAGACCACATTTGTGGCTGGATGTGTATGTGTGAGTGAGTGTGAGCAAACGGCTTTTGGCAGGAGGACAAGCCCCATTTATCCCGGACACAAACCTGGCCAGAAGCTGGGGTTTCTTCACACATGGTTCATGGTCATGGCTGTGAAGTCTGCCAGATTTTATAAACTTATTGGTCAGAGATGGAATTGGGTCAGTAATTATAGGTAGTAACTGCGATTGAGCCTATAAAACCCAGCATATGTTTGCGTTTTTAGGGACAGTATGACCATTTTTTTATAAGATGTGGTCTGATTACCAGTCAATTTGGCTCGGTGTCCAGCTTATTCAATTCCTTCTGTGATCCGAGTCAGCATCCATGCTATTCCTGTGGACTTGGCCAGTGACAAAGAGCTACATTAATCTGGAATCTTAATGGCTATTTCCAGAACTGTGATATCTGATGTGATACATAAGTAAGCCTGAATGAGATCAACATTTTGTTTTGGAAGGGTTGTCCTAATTTTTTTTCTTGTTTTTACTTTTCTTCTTTTTCTGTGGTCTAACTGTCATGTATTCATGGTTTTGATATGCCGAAATTCTCAAATTCTTCACTTATTTACTTTAATTTTTTATGCTCAAGAGTGCCTAGGTTTGTTGAATATAGCATTTTTGACCCAACAGGATAGCGTCTATAATTCACGGAGCTCTCTGTAAAGAGGTATTTACTGATATGGGGCAGTACCTAAATACTTGGGGAAAAAAAATTACGTGTTAGAGTCATCCCAAGGGAATCACACTTATCTAATAGCAACAGTGAATTTGGTCATTTTTTTCATGGCTGCTTTTGAGCCAAAGCAAACATCCCAAAATATTTACTCATGGAACAAGTCTGGGTGAACTGCACAACGTGTCTGAAGGTTTTGCTTGGTTTTGCTTTATGTTCTTGGGGATCAGTTACATCACCAAGTCGCAGGAGAGGCTTTGGTGATGTTGTAGATGCCGTTAAAATCTGTGTTGCCAGTGGTGTGAGCTACGGATTTGCAACACAGCCAAAGATGTGTCTGGTTGTTATTATTATTATTTTTAAACATTTCCCCAAGTTTGTGAAAACGAAACAATCCTTTAATATGAAATCATTCTTAAAACTTAATGAAGTCGGTGTGTATTACCTGTGTTTCATCACTACAGGTTCATTCCTGGTCATGAACTAATACCAAGCGTAAAACTCTTCTGGTGATTGTTTGTTGGCCTGGGGAACACTAGGCAAGGTCAGCCTCAGCTAAATGCTGTGTACAATTACCACGTCTGATGTTACTAATTGGCACTTCAGCAAAGAGATCTTGGGTGGGTTTTACTCCACTCCAAAGCTGGGAGCATCATTTCATCAGAAATGGTACCACACAGGTATCCTTTGACATGCCAGGATATCCTGTGGATCATGGCTAACAAGGAAAAAACAAGGTCCTGCACAATAATCATTTAAACCCTTACAGTTTGTCTGTGGCTCTCACTCTAACAGTGCAATGGGGCATAAATAAATGAGATTAAAGCAGTCAATGGCTTACAGATCTCTCTCATTCCTTTGCAGCAATACCCTGGAAATCTTAAATTTATTTAAGACAATTCCACAGCTCCCTTGTAGAGTAATTGGCAAGGCTGCCGTGGCAAAATTGACAAATAACTTACTCTGAGAATTTCCAGTTTTCTCCTGCTGCTGCTATTTCCTCTTGGACTGAGATGTGCAATCACTTGCACATGTGAGTAACAAGCATCTTGCATATATTTACTGTCTTTTGGAAGCATCTGCAGTTGGAGGTTTCTACAGTAACTGCAACTCAGGCAGGATTTTTGTTCTCTTTGCAGGGAAGTGCTTAATTGTGAACCTGAATCTGGGCCTTACAGTAGAAACAATATCTATATAAAGGAAATGCTGAGATGAGTAATAAAGAGCAATCTTCTTGTGAGTAAATAAAAATTACGAAAGGAAACAATAATCAATACATTTTACAGTTCAAGAGTTCAGCACATGCTGTTTCAGTACAGTACAATGGATGGGCAGCCTCTGTAGATTATGAATTCCCACATTTATGTGGAAACAAAAGTAAATAACTGAAACAAGAGTCATGTTGCAAGAATGTAAAACCAAGCTGGACTTAATGGTGTGCTATATTTAAAAGAGTGATGTGGTCCAAGGAGTATTCACTTTATCTTTCCCTTCAAGCTTGGCTGCCTGCAACCTGCCAGGACCAGCTAGTTCAAAAGAAACCATTTTTCTCTATTTCAATCGCCAATAAAACACAATATGCCTTGCACTTTGTATCCCTGAATCCCAGAGCCTAATGTTACCAAATATCAGTGTATTGCAGACATAAATAAACATCTCTTCTTTGAGCTGGAGATGTTTTGGACAGGTGTAGGAGAAGGGCAGGGCAGTGCAGTGATGCCATACACTCCTGAAATAGTCTTTTGGAGGGAACAGATGGCTGAAAGCTTCTTGCCATCTTGTAAAACCTTTTAGCTTGATGAATTAGATGCAGAAACACCATCAAACACCTGGTCTTAGATCACCTATTCAAAATCAGATTTTGTGCATCACCTCTCCTTCTCTGACCTGCTTCTCCCTCTTCCCCTGCCTCTTGTGCCGCTGCAGTTATCAGTCAGGGACTGATCTCCAGCTTCGATCCCTTTCATCTCTCCATCAGGTTAAGAGAAGTGATTTAATGGGGCCATCAGTGATCCCCCTAAGCAGGAAGGATCTTCCAGAAGGTTGGAAGTGGTGTAACTGGCTGCATGAGCACTCTTGGGCACGCAATACCTGAAGGGTCCACACATCCCTTCAGGAGGAAAGCAGGGCTGGATGTACCACCTGATTTCACCCGGGAATTGAGGGGTGCAGATGCTGTATTGCCCTAATACTTCACCATGATCAGGAACCAGTGTTCAACAGCATTTTGGTCTGGAAAGGCTGGTCAGTAAGCCTGGCTTTTGTACAACTAGCAATCTCATTAACACAGGGTTGCAGGCTCCTTGCAAAAGAAGAGGTGAAATCCTGGTTTGGTCAAAATGTTCCTGTTGTCATTGATGGGTCCATTTCGCCCTAGGTGATGGTCTTGTTCCAAGCTGAGGAGTCTCATGCATAATGTGGATTTTGATTTGATGATACATGTTCCATTTTCCAGGTTAGCACTTGTTTTATCCAAGAAAGGCTGTATCATCTCCTGCATTAATGATCTGGGATTGTACCTCATGTCTGTGTGATAATGCCACCCAGGACATTATACATGAAAAAAATTCTGACATAGATGTACTTTCTAAAACCTATATTAAAAAAGCTGTAATTTAGAAAAATACTTCTTGCAATGTCACATGAAGAACGAACAATTTTGAATAAAGAAAAAACACAAAAAGGATAAATTTTGAGTGCTTGGCTTTGTCAGACAAATACCCTTCCCATAATCTTCATCAAAATCAATCTTTTAGAGATAGTAACAGTTGTGCCCCTGTTCTAATATAGTAGAGCCATTTTGTTAATTTGCCTGTAGTTTGTGAGGTGCACGGAAAATACATTTTATGAGCAGGTGCTCGCTTACTTTATATAGGAAGTATTAAATTTGATACCACTTTCCTTTAATAAGACCAGATAATGGCACAAAATCTGAATCTATTATCACAAAGAAGAAAGTAACAAGGACAGAAAACGAAACAAATGTAATTTTTTCTTATTACAACACTCACATTTCAAACTTGTGGAGGGTCTGTGCTTTACTTTGTAATAACTACTGTGACTGCATAATACTAGGACAGATATTGTTTAAAAAAAATCACCGATAGCCTATTCAGGGCTGTGTCTTTGTGTTCTCGTGGCAGCCCATCTCTTTAAGTAGGTTGAGTTGAACAACCACCCAGTATGGGAAAAAAATATTCTGCTACCAGCATACTGCACTCTTTCATTAAATGGTTACCAAATAATCCTATATGGTGGTGAGACAGGAATGTGTTCCTACCTGCTGGCAGATATCCTTACAAAGTGTAAGGTACCAGTGTTGTGTGGATATAGAAGGATGCTTTGCAATAAAACTCTGCGCATTTCCTCTGGTTTCCCCTCTCCCCCAGCAGCTGGAACTTGCTATGAAAAATCAGCCAGCAGAACTAACACAAATGACACAGTGAACATTCAGGCAATGATTTTTTTTTTTTCCCAGTGCATACAATATTATCCATTAGCCTGCAAGCAATGCTGTTGCATTCGTATTTAGGGTAATTTTCACACCAATATGGTATATGCAAGCCAGATTTCTCACCGAAGTGGTTTAATGGCTGAGTTTAGGCAAAGAAAAGAACTCTGATATTTATCAGCAGGTGCTGCTCTGTAATCTTATTAATGGGAAAATAACAAAGGTCCCTCGTCTGAAGTGAATGAAATTTACGTGAAATTGAAAATTAAATACACGTTGAAGATGTTTTGTGCATGAACCGTACTGATGCATCCTGACAGTTTCTTCTCCATGTTACCAAGAGGTGTTATTTGCTAAAGCCTTCCATCTGAATTTCCCAAGGAAAAAAAAAATCAATAAAAATGTTAATGCAAGTGATAAAAGGTATAGTTTGCTCCTGAGATGCTTAAGATTTGCGCCAAAGAGTCTACAGAGAACCCTCCAAAGTCCTTCTGTGCTATGACTATTTCTCGAAGGAGGGCCAGTGCTTGACAAGGTTGCTGAGGTGACCCCAGATTCTGTCTCCTGTCCCCCGGATTGCAGCGCTCCATCCCTGTTGGGAGCTAGACTCCAAGTCAAGTGGTTCTAATCGCATTCTTACTGTGCTCATGGGGCTGGACCTCTGGGATCAGTCCCACTTGTACTTTGGCTGTGGCAAAAAAGTTCCTTTCTTGACTTTCATGTCCACAAAGCCTCCAATATCCACCCTCTGCAGGATACCAAAGTGAAGCTGGATGCTCTGAAACTGTAGTAACCTTGATCCATTTATCCATCTACCCAAACATTCAAAACCCAACACTTTCCATTCCTAAAAAGAACAAAATCAATTAAGAAATATGGGCAACAGAGGAAAAAAAAAAAGGAATTAAAAAAAAAGGAATTAAAAAAAAATAGTGCTTTTGCTGAGAACCTCAACATAAAGTTACCTATTAGGGAATTTGGTTTGACTGAGTTATAACCTCTCAAAAACCCAGCATTCGTGATGGAAATGCTACGGCTATGTGAGTCGCACAGCTATAATCAACTCTGCCTTCAGATGCCTTTCATTAATATTTTAAGGATTTTTAAATTAAAATAATTGTATTAGTTTATGAAAAGCACTCTCTTCCTCAAGTTGTTTCATACAGAAAATATTCCAAATGCATTTCTTTAAGCTTTTCTCTCTCTTATGCTTTCTAATTCCCATCTGCACAGCAGGTCTCATTTCTTCCATGCTAGATTGCCATAATTTCTCCCCAGACTCTTAAACCTGAAGGTTTTCTTCTCCTGAATTTGTGTCTCTTTGAGTTTTGGAAGCCTTGTGGGACAAAACCCATATTTCTGTTCTCTCTATCATTCTTGCTCAGAAGCTCAGTCTGGGGTTACACAGCCGCCCTTCCATCCCTCCCTCCATCAACACGTGCCAGCTCTGCCCTGGAGTCTGCACTGGCAACCTGGGGATCTCTGGGCAGAGACAACATCTTGGATTTGCTCACAAAGCTTGGAGAACCTTTATCCACGGCACGTCTTTCCTTCTCGGTTTATTTTGGAGGAGTAAACATTGGGTTTACAGGGTGTTGACAAGGTGGCATCGCAAGGCTTTGCCCAGGATGCCCTCAAACCCTGGAAACAAACTCTGTCTCCTCTCCAGTTCTCCTTGGCAAGGTCTAAAGCTCATATGGCCTGGTGGAGAAATAGATCTACTAATGACAGTAGGCACTGGAACAAGTTGCCCAGAGAAGCTGTGGCTGCCCCATCCCTGGGAGTGTCCAAGGCCAGGTTGGACAGGGCTTGGAGCAACCTGGTCCAGTTGAAGACATCCCTGCCCATGGCAGGGGTTGAAAGTAAATGGTCCTTAAGGTCCCTTCCAACACAAACCATTTGTGATTTTATGAATATCAACCATGCAAAAATGTTGCTTGTATTTTAAATATTAATTAATTTAAATATTACTGACTATTTCTTACCTTCCATTATTTTTAGCTTGATGTTTGCCGTTTCTGCTAATTCACATATAGCAGGAACTCAGAATGTGCCTTTACTGTTACACTTATAAACAAGCCTATATTGATCATTCTTGGTGCGGTTGAAATAAGAAGATTTTCTATGAGAAATGATAATTTGTTTTGGAAGAAAACGTTCATGCAGCCAGAGTCTTCAGAAAACTGTGTATTCGACTTTTCAGTATATCACTAAAATGGTTCTAAAACAACATCACACTGCTGACATGTAGGTGGGCAAGTGAAATGGTCACAGGCACATAATAAATTTTACCAGTATCTAATAAATCTAATTCTCATATACCTACAACCTGTATAACTTCTCATCCGGATAATACTTCAGTATATGATAATTTATTGAGAGACTGCATTTCTGATACATGAAACTATTTGTACACAAGAATAAGCCCGACCTGAATAATTCAACCAACCATGATGAGCTGATAGAAAGCAGAGTCTGCAAAACAAATGAGACCCCAAACAGATGCTTCTATTGACTTATACTTGAATTCATTTCATCTTTATTTTATTTCAACTCTAGCTTAGATTTTTTTTCCTGTAATCTCCTGTCCGGAATATGACATGGGTAACTTTTGAGCAGGCTCATCATTTGAATAATCAGCCATTTAGTGACATGTCTAGTTCTGTTTAATGACTGAATCTGTAAAAGTATGACCTCAAGCACTGGTTAACTTTAAAATAGCTGTGCCCACTGCATGACATAGCCAACAGGAAGCCATTAGAGCTCCAGCAATTACCATTTACATCCATCGACGAAGTCCCTATTTTATTTTAATCTGCTTAAGTACATTTTCTGCACGAGGTTAAAATATAAATCCCTTCTCCTGAACAAGACTGGTTTTCTGGCTGACTTGAGAGCACAATTTACAACTGATTTAATTTGTTCTTCACAAACATTCCTAATGACATTACCCTGGTGCATATACTGACTGCCTCCTCTTATTCCATTAACTCCCAAATCGGGTTTAAAGACCATATTGATGCTAGATGTTATTATGGGTGATTATCAAAACAACAGACAATGGGGCAAAGTGTTTACTAACTGGTTTATATATAATTTCTGTAATAACTACAACAGATGGTAATGCTACAAACAATAAATCAAGCTTTTCACTGCTGAAATAAATTGGCAGCCTGCAGTACAGAAATGCTGTATGTAACTATATACAGATGCTTCAGTCATCAACTGTATTGTTCATCTTATTAGAAAATGGGTCTGTTACTGCTATTACAGGAAATCTTTCCATTTGCAATTACAAATGTATATTTTCAATTAAAATTGGTTTTAACTGCCAAACTGGTTTAAGTATACTTTAACCTTTAATTACAAATAGAGTTATCACGTACTGCCAAACTGGTTTGAGGCATTTTTTTGTGTCTGTGGAAGTTCCACCTCAAATTGGGTTTCCACTCCATAAATATATTTCTGCCCTTCAAGAATCCCCTGGCCAAAAGGCATTTGCAGTAACTTTAGGAGTTAATTCAATAGTAGCTGTGTAAAAGGATCCTTTATCCGACAGTGCTTAAAACAGCATCAAACCTGCAATTAATTCCATTCACTCTTGTTTGTAGTAATTTATCAAAACATTTGTCTCCCTATACTGCCTTCTTCCCAGCTCGTTTCTGGGGAGCTGATTCCATGTTCCCTTGGTCATGTCACCATCTCCTGGTGTCCCAGAGCTCCTGGGCTGCAGAGGGACACCCCACAGCTGTTCCACCGGTGTCCTTTGGGATATGAGGTTTGATCCTCGAGTTGGGACAGAGCAATGGCAAACTTCAGGAGACCTGGCAGAGTCTGGCATGAACCACAGGAATGTTGGCCCACTCAGAAATGAAGATTTTATTACAAATTAGCATTTTATTATAAATGAGCATTTTATTACAAGAGTTGGGAGGATTTTTAGTGTCTTTCCCCGTTTTATAGCTCCTTTGAATTGTGCTTTGCATAAAGGTAGGACTGTGAAAAAAAGATGGAGACAGTGAACATGTCAAGTTTTCACAAGCAAGGTTGTAACTGTGAGCTGTCTGAGACTTGTACCCTCCAGGTGCCTAATTAACACTGATTTTTAATTTGACTTTAGCACCATCCACTGCTGAGAGGGAGATTTAAAACACTCTAAGCACCCACTTATACATTAAGGAATTTATTTCTCTTTATAAAAGTAGGTGCTGTCCCATATTTATCACTCAGAAACTTCTGGTCTAGATTCTGCTCGCTAAAGTGTCTTTGTGCAATGATATCCAAACCCAGATTTGCATAGCTGGAGCTCTTATACTCTCCAAAATCCATTAAGAAGTTGGGTCCGGAGGGTTATAGAAATGTGATGCATCTCAATGAAACCTTAGGTCTCATGTCACAGAGAGATAAAAGGTAAAAACACCCTGAAAGCACATATATATTGAGCATTGTGTGAGAGATGAGACATACAACAAGACAGAATAAAATAGTTGTCAGAATATTCAAAATGATTCAGGGATAATCTGTGAACTAAAATATGTTTATTTTTTCCCCAGATAACCACATAATAATTTCAAGGAGTGAATTAATCCACGAATGTCATGATTGTTTTATGAGCTATTTAGTAACAAGAAGATAATTGACATTTGAATTAACTTTCCAGGAGTAGTGAGAATAATACATTAGCTTTTTTACATAATTTTTGGCCTACCTGTGATCTCACTGCTATTAGTTGTGCTGGCCTCAAGAGGCATCTGCATAAAAATGGTAAAAATGCCACTTTACTGGCTGATCTCTTTGTGAGTATGAAGAAATAGTTTTAATCCTAATTCTGAGAGTCGAGATAGAACTGAAATGTGTTGCCCCAGGTGTGATTTGGTGGCTGACAGATAGTGAATCCATGAAATAAGACGTAAATGCCTGTAAAGAAATGATTTTGATAATTTCAGCTTTTAAGGTTGCTTTAGCAGGAGCCCAAACACCTGTCCCATGAACAGTGTCACTCTTAGAGTGCCAGGACTGGACGTGACGGCCCCTCTGCCACCGGCTGAGACGGCGGGAAAATGTCATTTGGGGTGGCTTGTTTTCTACATGTGGAGTAGATGTTTGCTCTGGTTCAGACCTAAAGCTCACAGAAGTCTTGGAAGGGCCACCAGGAGCCAGCTTGGAGGGCAACGGGAATCCGGATGCGTCCTTCTGCTGTCCCTGCCGCAAACTCAGGAGACACAAGTGTTTTTCCTGGCTTCATTTCTTGCCTCTTTACTAAGTAAATTCTTGCCTGTGATCTGGACATTGGACACTGGAGGTTGCTACTGTTATGAAGAGGGTTTTTTTTTGTGTGACAGCACAAAGTTGTCTGCAGGATAGCTCCCACTGCAGAGCACAGGGTCACAGAATCGCGGCATAGAATCACAAAATGTCTCGGGCTGGAAAGGACCTTAAAGACCATCTGGTTCCATCCCCTGCCATGGGCAGGGACATCTTCCACTATCCACTATCCAACCTGGCCTTGGACACCTCCAGGGATTTGGCAGCCACAGCTTCTCTGGGAAACCTGTTCCAGTGCCTCACTGCCCGCTGAATATCAAAGATACAGCACAAACCCCTTCCTCTCCCACTGGGTGTGTGGATCCATGCACAGTGTTGTACCCACCCAACTGATGCAAATTGTATCTGCTGTATATAATAAAGATTAAAAACTGCATTCCCGGCATTATAAAGTTCTTTAATTAGAATCCTGCAAAGGATTAGCAATCTGATTATTTGCTAATTGCCTTTCCGTATTTTTTTCAGGGCCTCACAAAGCTTCGGGGATACTAAAGAGCAAACAGTGCTTTAAGGCCACAGTACAATGTGACAACAGTGATAGATATGCTAATTTCTTCATTCACTCCACTTCACTTCTTTTATTCTTTCCAATTAAAGCAAATGCTACTGAAACTGTAATTAAGCTAGTGCCGTAGCCCTGATTGCCTGCTGTTTTAATGAAACCCTATTGATTTTTCTTTTATTTCTAATGGCCACACATTGCGTTCAATGGTCAAACACGTGGATGTTACAATGCCCGGCCAAACTTAATTTTTGTTCTCTAAAAGGGTGGCCTTATCAGAAAGAATATCAAAAGGGCTATTTGTGTGAGGTGTCTATAGTTTTTCCTCAATCTGCCTGAAGAGACACACTCTGAGCAAACATATTACCATTAAAAAGACGTGAGTCACAGTTTGTGGAGATTAAAAATTGCTGTTGGTCTCCTGTAAGTTGCACACACATTTGGCATATTCATGATTCCCAACATACTTCTAAGTTTTACTATTTTTTTATTTAAAAAAATCTGTCTGGAAGAGATAGTGGGGAACATTATATTCTCTCCCGCAGATATTATAAATCACACCAGCAATTTAAGATATAACAGGCCATGAGCGCTTTCTGATTTCTTGATAATTTTATGGAAGAATTCATTTTCTCTGGTAAATCTCACTGAATTATTTTCTAGTTTGTCTGGAAGTAGTGAAAAAGGTAAGGAAAAGAAAAACTCTCTTAAAATCCCATAAAACACATAGTATACCTATAAATTTATTATTCACCAATTGAATTATTCAGCTAGGGAATTAGATATTTAACTGGGTATAGCTTTTCTGTGGCTTCATGTTTGCACTCAGGAGCCAGTGTGTACAAAGCTGTGCTTCGGAAGAAGGCTCCAAGTCTTACTGCAAATGAATTTATCCAACCTCTTGTAACACACCATAGCAGAAACTCACTGCCTGCACTAGGCACATCCACAGGAAGATTGAAGATTTTAATTCACAAAATGTGAACGTATGTGACCCTTTTCCAGTTTTGATCGAGGAAAATAAATGGTAATAGGGAAAAATCAGGAAACATGGTTTCCGACCATTCCTTACCTGAAAATATTTCTCTTATAACTGCTGTGACAGATAAACTGTAATCGCATTCAGGATACACAAAGTCAGCAGTCAGCTCAGCAAATGCACAAAACCTGCACGAGCTGAGACCCTGATCCATCCTGTGTCTGCTGAAAGGCAAGGGTGGGTTTTTTTGCCTTCGTTTGTTCAACTTAAATAAAATATTCACATTTTTTCCTGGACCAAGGCCACAGTTTTCTGGTTTTACAGGCAAAGTTCCTTTCGATCCCTTAATTAGTGTCTCTGAATCATAAATGGTGTGTTAGAGTATTGGTGGTCCATGGAGGAAGCATCACAATAAGGAATAAGCTGGGTGAGAACTTGCTTCCCTTACAGAATGTGACTGTAGAGGGTTGGAGCCACTTCAATACCACCTTATTCTCAATGAATTTCATGAGACATTATGGAAAAAAAGAAGTTATCCAGTGTCTTAGGCCCTCATCCTGCAGTCTGACCTGCCTGAGCACATCCTAAGGCTTGCCAAGAACAGCAGCGAAAGCCTCTGTGGTGCTTCCTTCATGGACCAGCTTCCCCACCATTAGATATGGATTAGGAGGGGCTTGGTATAACAGGGACTCTTTGTTTTATGTGAGCAATGCCTGTGGGCTCAGGTCAGCCTAGTAAACCCAGCCAGACTCATTGAATTATTAAGGTTGGAAAAGACCTCCGAGTTTATCAAGTCCAGACTTTGATCGAATGCCACCATGCCAACTAATCCACAGCTGTAATGTTCTGATCGTTCATGGAGAAAGTGACTATAAAATCCTGTGTTAATATACACAAATGACACTGTAAATGCGGTATTAGCCTGATTTGAAGAATATGAATTATTGAAAGCAACCTACACAGGGTTTAGTATCCAGAAATGGATTTGGGGACAGCTCCTATAGCCTTTCTCCTTGCTTGCTTGCCGCCCAGCCCACCCGAATTCTCTTTAGAATTTAAAAGGAGAACAGATCTCATTTTCAAGGTGCACATTAATATGGGGTTCCCATGGGGTGGGCCTGATCTAAACACAAAGTAATTGTAGCCACACATGTAATGGCATAGAATCATGGAATGGTTTGGATTAGAAAAGAACTTAAAGGTCATCTGCTTCCACTCCCCTGCCATGAGCAGGGACACCTCTCATCAGATCAGGTTTCTCCAAGCCCTGTCCAACCTGGCCTTGAACACTTCCACAGCTTCTCTGGGCAGCCGGTGCCAGGGCCTCATCACCCTTGCAGGGAACAACTTCTTCCTAATACCTAATCTAAATCTACTCTTCTTCAGCTTAAGGCCATTTAGGGTCTCCCTGACACACACCAAAACCAGCAGAAAGGGCTGGAGCAGTGTGAGAAAAAGCTCTGATGGCACAGGTGGGAATCAACCTCAACAAACTCAGTACAAATGCAGCATAAATGTAATAATTTCCAGTTCACCCAGTTGTGGTCATACCATTTGTACCCAGGGCAGCCACAGAAGCCCTTGCTGGTCTGTCTTGGCTTGCCTGCTGTTTAGCTTCTCACATGGCACAAGAAATCTTTCCTCAGCACTAAGTTCACTTCTAAGAATGAGGAAAAAAAAGCATATTAAAAGACGATTATAAGTCTTTTTTGATAGAGTTACATTCCAAATTTTAACCTCGTCTTGCAGAAAGCCCAGCTCTTTGCCGTAGCCATGATTCCAGCGCAATTTTAAGTAACAAACCTGAAGATATGAAACAGGAAAATGTATTCTCCGTACATTAACCAAGAATTCTTGCCTCCCTCATTTCCCAGCCTTGCCCTGCTGCAGTTCTGAATCACCTTCTGTTTGTGACCACTGAATGCTAAATACGCTTTTATTTTACCTGTAGGCACCAAATTTTTCAAAAGCGTCACATTGCTATTAGCCTGCCAGCAAACCAGGAACATCAGCTCTTTTTAATTAGATTTTCTAACTGTGATGGTCATTCAACAAGGGATAAATTCCCTTTAGTGGAAGTTGCAGAGTACACTTGGACTTGCTAGCTCGGAAGAAGTGAAAATCATAAATAAAATCTGTCAGGGAGAAGGGAACAGTAGGAAGAGTGGAAAATAAGACACCATCATGTCACTACTCAGCCCTGTCAACTGTTACGCTAATCAGGATAGAATTAAAAACACATTTTCTCCCAAGATGTTTCACAGCCAAACCGGTTAAATACATATTTTAACAAAATTGAAAGCATATTATAGGGAGATTTGTGGTTTCCAGCTCTGTGAGTGAGTGCTGAAAGTGTGATGAAATAACAAAATTGCAGCCTAACAATCTATAGAATAATATTGTCAACTAATGGATTATAATAAAATAAAAGCTATTATTAGGGTAAAACATTATAACAAAAAAAAAATCCAACTTTTATTTGTAGCACCTCCCCCTTAATGGTTTCAAGCATTTTGAAAGGTAATTTAAACAAGTACATTGTGTCCTTATTGAAACTGTTTCATCTCGCTAGCTGCTGAAAATGGCTTTAACCATCTCTCTGAACAAAAGCCCGCTAATAAGACAACAAAAAGCCTACAAAAGCACTGGCTCAGCATCACTGCAGAAAGGCAACTAAAGGCAGCCTGCAAATGGTCTGTTTCTTTTTTCTTGCATGTAATTAGATGAATTAAAAGGACAAAGTAGTTAATGTTACTGTTGTCCAAGGCCCCCGGTTCTTTTCATACCGCCCGCTCTAGACAAGAGCCCGTGGCTCTCGCTCCAGCAATGTGGTGAAGAATGTTGGCAATAAGTAAAATTAACAAGCTTAATCTGTGAAGAATCTGGTCTGAGTCATAGATGAAATGTATCTCTAGCAACGAAAGGCTAGTAATTCCTGGTCTCCTTTTATATGCCTAATAAAACTTACAATAAATTAACTGCATTTTAGTTTGCAGTGCTGGCTCTATTAATCAGGGCTGAGACGTGTAGTCAAGTTACAATAGAAAGAACTCAACTGGGTGCATTTCAGTTATGCAATTAGGGCCCATTGGCCCGGCTCTAATTAGGCCAGAGATGTTGATATTTCAAGTACTGTTTTATCATTAGGTTTCATTTCCTTGGAACATCCTCAATGGCCAAGTAGTGAGAAGGGTGGAGGATATTATAAGCACGGGTCATCAGAAAGTCATTAATGGGAGTTAGGAAGGGAAGGGCTGACATTAATACCTCGCCTTTTGAAATGTTGAGCTGTCTCTGGGAGACTCAGAGCCCCTCCATCTCCATCTCCTGGAGAGCAGCAGGATCAGGCTCCAGGGTAAAGGACATCCCTCAGGGATGGTATTCAAGTTTAATTCTCAGCTGCTGGACTGACATGCCCTGACAGCAGGTACTGGTGACCCTAACAGCAATGTTGGTCTCTCAATCCCTTCGAGCTGCTGGGATCAAACTCAAAAAGAACCATCCATTTCTGGCCAGTAATGGAGAGAAGGTCTTGGATCTTGGGTCAAGCTCTTTAGGGTAATTCTGGTGATGTTGCTTGGCCATCCCCACTCTGCTTCCTCTGGGCATGAGACTTGCTCTCAGTTGTTGGCTCCACCATGTCGACTGGGGATGATGTGCTGGAGGTGGTTCACCTCCCACCAGCACCCACAGACTCTGAACATGAAGTTTCCTCTGTTTAGGACACATGTGGTTGTGGTCCCTGCATGGATAAATCCAAACAGAGAAGGTCAGATAAAAACAGAGGGGGTAACAGAAAAAAAAAGAAGATCCACCAGTCTTTAGCTGTGCTATTCTTGCCAAACCTTGGCTTAAATCTGTAGGTCCAAACAATACTTTGCCTGTTTGTAAAATATGACTTTGTTTCATTATGAAAAAAGAAATTACATAATTAAATTCATTATATCCAATTACTATATGATTCATCTGGCGGCTTAATGAAGCTTCACATGATACTAACAAGATAAAGCAAAAGAATAACATTTTATGAGACTGCAGGCATTCTGTGTTCAGCAAAGTAAGTAGTTTATGAGCTCTGTACAGTGCATTTCTTAATAGTATGAATTGTACTAGCTCGAGGAGGGCAGTTATTGCTAAAACAAAAGGTTCAACTTTTTTTCTCTTTTCTGTCCAGTCCTAGACCTCTCCTCTGTATGTTGCCAAATTTTATCCAGGAGGATTATAGGATGCAAGGAACAAGCTTAATAGGATCATAATAAAAAAATCTAGGCCACTCTGCAGCTGTCAGAAGGCAACACATTTTGGATGTAAAAGGGCTGGTTTGGTTTTGAACCAGTGACCCAGAGGTGAATTACCTCAGTGTCTCCGTTGATAGGTATATAAATATTTTAAATACGATTTTGCAGAAGTGTAAAACTGCCTTTTCTTTCAAAGTACATTATCAGCCTAAAGAAGTCTATCAACTCTGTCCTCCCAATAATTTATGATCTAATAAAAGGCTTCTGTCTTTGGAAAAACTGACAAAACCCCATAGTTTTATCTTTTGGGAATGAGATCCGTCAATATAGTGAAGCCCTGTCTTTCAAATGTGTGTTTAAAACTATTTGAAACATTCACAATTTTGAAATTAGTCAATAACATGGGAAAGGGACAAATTAAAGACATTCAGGCTCCTTTTTCTTCCATGTAAGAGTGCCCTTCAGCTTTTCTCATTACCTTTTAGTATTTCTGGACAACTATTGGTATTCAATGGGAATGTAAATGGGCTTGAAAATCATAAATTGTGAAAAATAGGTCTTGGAGACATCAGAAAAGTTTGAGAAAAATGACATTTGCCTGCGTGGGAGAACAAGAGGAACGCTGTCACTTTGTTGCTGAAGGAAAAGGCTGACATCTCTTAAACTGGAGGCTTTGGCTAGTTGAGGTTTCTAATTTTGGCCTTCTCAACTAATCAAACCTTGAAAACTCAGAAAAAAGCAAACAGAGAGCTCCTGCATAATTAAGAGCCCCAGCTTTATTACTACTGGCAATTCATTCTAGGGAGCAGTCAGTTTTGTGCTGGCTAGTTACTTTTGGAAAGCAATGTGCTGAAAGCTGTCAATGAGGGATTTAAAAATCTTTCCTCTAAATCAAAATTTAACAGCCTGTGACACAAAAACTGAAATATTTCCCATGGCTATTCCTTCATCATCTCCTAATTTCTTTAATTAATGTGAGAAAAGCCATATCTGCCTCTGGGCAAGTTTAGTTTTGGTCATTTGTCTTACCTTCTGTAAGTAGGAATTGCTCAGAAGTGTAGGCACACGTGGTGGAAAGGACTGCTTGTGCAGAAGGAAGGATTGAAATAAAACATGGTGATGGGCAGCTGAAAACACCCTCAGCTGAGTGTTATGTGCTCCAACCTGAGATTTTGGAATTACCCACCCAGATTGTGAAAAAAAAACTCAACAAATCCCCTCTTCCAGAAGTGATGATGGTGAGTAAACTTATCCTTCTTCCTCTTGTATCTGAACGGGGAGCAAAGGACACTTCTGCCAAATTCAGAGACAAGCTAGAGAGACTCTACTGCTCCAGCAAACTGCAAAAGGGAGGTGTTCACACAAGACGTGGCCTTGCTATGATGTTTTACCTCTCTCCTTAGTCAGGTCCAGTTGGTGGGACTCCAGGTGGATTTAAGGTGCCGAGAAACATTCTTTGACTCCAAGATCAAGTGGTACAGTACGACCTGTGTTCATACTGGTTAAATCAGTAGCAACCAAAACAGAGGGTTTCCATCCCTGCCACGAATTAGTTGGGACTGGTAGATCACGGAGTGAGCCCATGTCACAGCTCATGTCCCTCAAGTGTACAGGATGTGCCCCGCTCTTCCTTTGCTCCATGGGCAATGTGACATCATGCCTGTAAGGAACTGAAAGAGCCTCATGCCCTTCACCTGCAGTTCCACCAACCATGGTCAGCTGCCCCAGGACCAAACCCTGCCCCATCTGAAGATTTGTGCACTGTCCTGGAGGATTTGTGCGACATCTTTTTCCCTCCTGCAACGCTGGATGAGGTTGACCCTGCGTTTGTCCTACATGTGAAACAATCCTGGTTGTATGTGTGGAATTATGCCATTTGGGGATAGTTCAGCTTTTCCCCGTGCTGGGTGGTGAAGTGGAACTCCCCTCTGAGAGGGTTTGTGCATCATGGCTTGCAGGTGACAGCTGGAGGGGACAGCATGGATGAAGTGTCTGTCCCACAGCCGCCCTGTGCTGCCTTCTGGGGGCATTCCTGTCCTCTGCCCGCCTCGGGAGTGGCCACCACTGGGTGAGGGCTGGGTTGCTGAGGCCATGGCTCTCCCCAGTGATCAACCAGAAGTCTCAGGCACATGGCTCTACCATCACAACTCTTTCCTTAGTCACATCAGAGCACTTTGCCACATAAGGGGTGATTACGACATTCCTGCAAATCTGCTCTGCCGTCCCGCGGAAGCCCCTGGAAGCAGGAAGGCTCTTACTCCCTTTGTCCGACATTTGCCCCAGCAAGGGAGCCTTGGTTGGTTCAAACACATGTGTGCCATGGATATCAGAGCTAGATCTGGTGACACACACAGCTGATGGACAGAACACAGGCCGGAGTATCTATAGCCATTATAAACATATTATGCATCTCCATTCAAAAGGAGATAACAGTATAAATTGTACAGCTCTCTAACCAGTTGCCATGAGTGACAGCCAGGAATAGCTGCCGGGATATCTGGAGAGACTTGCCTCCCTATCTTTAAAAGGAGCAATCAAAGGTGTTTCTTATTTCTGGGGTAGGAAAGTGAATCAAGGGAGCTATCAGATAACCGAGGTTCTTCCTCTCCTCCCAGAGCAGCTGCTGCCTACAACGGCCTTGTCTTGTAATTGTAAAATGAGCACGGTAAACATGATGCATAATTAAGCAACAAAGTGCAGAGAACCTTTAGAAAATGTACTAAAGGCATAAATAGAGAGCAGGAGGAGATTTCTGCCAAGAGTGAATATCTTTATTAAAAGGTTGTAGTTTCTGGAAATTATTGTTTAACCAAATTATCAATGCGAATGAAATCAGGCTTTGGGGAAACTTCTAATTCATGCAATAGATCAGGTGTTGTTTAAACGCTGTTTATACAGAGTGGGGAAAAAGCAGCCCCATCATATGGTTTATTACTAGGAAAAGCCTTTGTTTTTTGGGACTAATCTCTGGTTTTCACAATGAAAAATATGAATAATTTAATTCAAACCTACTCAGAAATATGTCTCCTACATCTACATATTTTCTGTGTGTTTCTTTTTAAAAGAATTTTTGCAGAGGAAGGATCTGAAACAAATGGTAAACATTACAGTGGGTTTAGTACATCATTAGCTACAAATGTCCATTAAATCAAGTATTTGGAAACCACAGTAATAGCACTATCATGTAGGAGCACCTTGGAATCAGTGCAGGTGGCAAAGAAACTGTACCCAGACGTGGAGCTTGACATGACACAAAGTGCATAGGGGTTATTGTAAAGAGTACATAAGGATTCTTCCACAGAGGCTGCCAACTCCTCCCGGTATGATTTTCCAAAATACTTTGATTTCTGCTGGAGAAGCCTCAGTAAGTGCTTCTGGATTTGTTCAAATTGCCATCTGGGACTTCATTTTTCTGGCTTCCCTTTGTAAAGATATCCAAAGCCAAGGTACCTTTGCTGAAGAAAGCACAGGGATTTATTCTTGGTTTCTTTAGCCATGTCATTATGTGGAAGAGCTGTGGAAAGGCTTATGGCCTCGAGGAGAAAGGTGAAGCTGGGAGATAAAAGGAGGGAGTGAGAAAAGAGACATACACGAAAATAACAAAAGCCTGTATTGCATATCAACTGAATGTCTGTATTTTTCACCTATTAATCCATTAAAACTGGACTTACTTGTGATAAGGATAGGAACTGTTTGGCACTGGGATAACTTCAATTATCAATAATAGCCCTTGCAGCAATTATTTGGAGAGGTTACTAATTCAAAGATGACGTAAACAAAGATGGTGACGCTAATTTTCTAGAAACAGGCAGGATTAGCATGTTCCAAAGCACATACCTATCTGACTTTTGCTTTGTATGATCTGGGATCATCTTGACATTCACCCAAGTTCACCCAAGAAAAGGGAAATCTCCACAAAAATATCACAAAAGGGTCATCATGTAGAAACAACTTAGCAGAGAACAGAAATCCGCTCTCTCCAGGGTAGGATGCTCGGCTCATTCAGATTCACAAAAGATGACTCATACCATCTTCAGCCTATGCCTTTCTTCCATGAAAATGCTTTACTTTGCTGTGATCTCTGCAGCACAGCAATCTTTTTGTTGAGAATAAAGGAAGAGTTTTGTCACAGGGATGGATTTATCTACAAATCCCAGTCAACCCCAATCTCAAAGTTTGCCAGGTCCTGTGGTTTACCACCTTGTACTTCTGGCTTCTCATAGCAATTTTGAAGTGGTTGCCAAGGTGATATATAATCAGGGTATTCGTCTTTTAAAGGCAGAGTTCATAGGTGCCCTTGTTAGACAGCTTTTGTCTTAAGAAACGAAACTGTTCCCAAGAAATTCCTCTCCATCTTCAAATGGAAGGCCAGATCTCTGAAATAACTTCCTTCTCTTCTGTCCTTCATGTAGAAATGTAAAACAAGCCTCTCCGTACAAAGAGCAAGGGCCTTAAAGAAAAGCAACAGAAGGAGTTTCATTTCTTCACATATTGCTGCTCTCCACTATGATACATAAGCTGCAGTGAGACTAAAACACAGTTATGGGGGAAAAAATTGCTGCAACATTGGAAGACGTCCCAGAGAGGATTCCCACACCAAAGAGGATTTATTCCTACCACAGCATCAATTTTACAGCCCCGTGATAGTTTCCCAATTGAACTCCACATATTCTGCAACTAGATGAAGTAACTGAGCAAAAACTAGACTGGTTGTCTTTATTTAGGGAAGCAAGGGGAACACCAGGGAAAGAAAGCACGACTCATATGGAAAAGTGTTAGCAGAAGGACGGGGGGATTTGCCTGGGGAGTGACAAAGACAGACATTGCTTTGCCCTTCACTATCTTGGAAAGTGTCTGAGCAGGAAACCAATTCTGGTGAATCCAATGGTATGTTCGAAAACTCAACAAGAAAATAACACTGAAACACGAACTACTATTCATCAAGAAAGTTCCTTGTTTACGGTGAAAAAATGCAGATTACTTCAAAGGGTAAAGCTGCTTGGCTTAAAAATACTTCAGCTGCTAAAAACCCTCAAAGCTGATTCGCAGAGCAGCCCCAAGGCCTGTGGACAAGTGCTGCTGTTTGTGGCAGTGGATGCCACTAACAAAGGTACAGATGCTGCCACCAGTTAGGCGCATTCCCAGCTCAGTGACTTCTCCTGGGAAGGACCTCTCAAAGGCAGCCAGGCAAAAGTTAGTCAGACACCTCCACCTGGAAAGCAAGCCGGTGTCTTTGGCATCGATGGCATCTCTTGTTCAGATCACAGAGTCACGGGATCACAGAAGATGCTGAGTTGGAAGGGACCCATAAGGATCATCCAGTCCATCTCCTGGCTCTGCACAGGACCATCCCCAAGAGTCACACCGTGTGCCTGAGGGTATCATTCAAATGCTCCTTGAGCTCTGGCAGCCTTGCTGCTGTGCCCACTGCCCTGGGGACCCTCTTCAGTGCCCAACCACCCTCTGGGGGAAGAACCTCTTTCTGATATCCCACCTAAACCTCCCCTGACACAACTTCAGGCCATTCCCTGGGGTCTTGTCACTGGTCACCTTTCACGCAAACCCTGGGTCTCTGTCCAGTAAATAAGCCAAAAAATAGGAGTGGTCTGTAATGAGTTTGGTCAAAGTGCAATGGGGGCCTTGGTGTGGTGATGGAAGGGGCAGCAGGATGGAAAACAAGTCTGTTCACAGCTCTTCCTGTGAGAGGAGGAAGCCACATGGGAACAGGTATTTTTGTGCTTCACTGGGGATAACTGAATTTTCACAAACGTGTTGGTGTTGAGCCCCTGCTGAAATCAGCCCACAGTCCTTTGTACCACATGAGGACAAACCTGCTGGGGACCTTACAGGATACCCAATATCTTGTGAACTCTGATTTGTGTCCCATATGATATTATCTGTGAAAATTCACCATTGAAATCAGCAAATAGGTTATTTGTCTGCCAGGACTCAACAGTTCAAAAGGTGATTTTTTTTTCCCCTCCCACAGTACTTGAAACTTCTCATGCATTTCCACTTACTGTCTTTCATCATTTTGAAATTGAAATGATTGTGCTTTGAGCAAGCATTCACCTCAGCAAAAGGGAAAAATCTTTATGATATTCAGTGTCCTGAAATATGGGGAGGAATAGTTCAGGTGGTAATAAATTTTACTGCCCTATAACACCATATACATAGAGAACACAGATTTGCCAGTGAAAAAATTTTAAGGTAAGGACCAATTAATTTTTGTAAAAAAAGTATTTTCCATATAAAAGAACATTTCATCTACTTAACAGTTCATTGCATTTTACTGGATCTAATTTATATTTGGAAAGTAAAATTAAATTTTCCTTTAATGTGAAGAAAGAAATTATGTTGAAAACACAACACATTAAAATATTCTTTCTGCGAATATAATCATGCAATGCAAAATAAAAAAAAGCCAACATCTTTCAATCTACAAAATTACGTGGGTATTTGTTTAATTGCCAAATAAAATTCTGTTGAGGGAAGGAATAAATAAAAAAAAAACTTCTTCAGTGTGTGAATGACATCTGTCAGGTTTGACTCGTGAAAAATTGGAAGGCTGATTGTAAGTAGAACCCCAAAACACTGTGACAATAATATTTATACTGGTTGGATTATGTGTTAAAATGCAAAGTTTTGGTACTGCTAGGTCTGTGTTGGAACAGAGAGCCCACCAGGGCATCTTTCTCTGGGTTTACACCAAGAGATGAGTCCTCGTGTGACTTATGGCTGCCATTCCCCCACCCTGTCGACCTAATGTCTTAAACATGATGGACTCTTGTCTGGGAGATAATTATCACGATCATCGGAAATATGCTTTAACTTTAGAAAATATAAATCACTTTAATTTGACAGCTGCAAAAGAAAAAGTGTAATGAAGGTCAGCAGCAAAAATCGTAAAAGCTTGATCTGAATTTTAAAGCTGAAAATTTTAAAAACATCAGTGTTCAAATATGGGAGGAAAACATGAGAGCAAATATTGGGTTTTTTTGTTGTAGCATGGATGTGAAAGACTCAAATCCTCACTGAGCAGGCTAAAGTCTGAGAGAGAGAGGTTTCCAGCTTTCCAGATTGCTTACCGTGGGTTTCAGCTCAAGCTTTAAATCTAATGATGATGTGATTTAAAGGCAAAAAGCCATGCACAGCTCTGGAAGTCTGTGTTTGAGTCCAACCTGCTGACACCATCAGAAATTTGGGGGTTGCTGCCATTGAGGTCAAATACTTGTTTTAAAGCTCTTTGGGCCTTCTGTCTATGATTTCAGCTGTCAGTAAGTGGTTCTTTGAGTTTTATGCATTCTTTACTTCTATGCACAGCCATGGGGTTTTGCCAGTGAGACTACCCAGGACAGGAACAGAAATGCAAATAGTAAAGAAACCAGTTTCCAATTAGATATTTTTATATTCCTTAAACCAGTGTGTGTTTTTAAAGGATAAATAGGAACAGGACACTGGGAAGTCTCTTGCAGGCAGGAATGCAGGACAGTAGCCACTTGCTGAAGGATTTCTGGAGATATTTTTGTTCCAGATGAAAAATGTCACTTATTTAAATTGACAGGGTGTATATCTACATTAAATGTTGGATGAACTTTATGACTGTGAGGGTGGGGAGGCCCTGGCACAGGTTGCCCAGAGAAGCTGTGGCTGCCCCATCCCTGGAAGTGTCCAAGGCCAGGTTGGATGGGGCTTGGAGCAACCTGGGCTAGTGGAAGGTGTCCCTGCCCATGGCAGGGGGTGGACCGAGATGGTCTTTAAGGTCCCTTAACCTTTCTATGATTCTGTGATTAACCCCAGCTTTTCTTAAGCTCAGACAATGGTGAGAGAAGGACTGCACCAATCCACCCGAAAGACCAAGATACACAGGGAGGTGCTGTGTCATAAATATTCACAGAAACAGTGAAGATCTTCTGTAAAGATTTGCGGTCTTGTACAAATGAACCTGAGGAACAGCATTGTTTGAGCTAAAAAAATCTAAGCAAAATGAAAACAAACTCCTCGCAATACATGGGAGCACTTCCTGCATCACAAGGCAACAGAGCAGACCAAGGCTCTTGAGCTTTGGGAAGCAGACAAGAAATGGATGACCCTTCCAGGACTAGATCCCCTGGCTCCCAGAGAGGTCCCAGGTCTCGTAGCTGATGTCTTAAAGGATGTGTGAGCCTCAATGTCCCCCTGTGCTCTGCTCTTCTCCACACTTGAGCACTGCAGGCAGGAAGATCCCACCAGGAAAAGACTCCTCACTCATCCTAGTGCAGACATAACCCTCACACACACACAGAGTCTTCCCAGAGGGGACAGTTTTAAATCAGGCTGAGAAGGCAACCTCTTCTTTTATCAACCTTACAGAGTGCCAGGCAAAATTTGCCTGAGTTCCTTTTTTGGACAGTAATTGCTGTTTGCCACCTCCTGGCTCACACTCCCTGCAAACTACGGATTTCCTCTCTCTTTTGTCAGCCACCAGCTCGACTGGCAAGGTTGAGCAGAGCAGTAAACAGATGAAGTATTATTTACTTGTTCCTGTGCCAGCAGCACATAATTCAGGCTGGACAGACTGCAGCAATTATGATGCATTTTTCATTCACTCAAATGAATCAATCACTTGCTTCACTTGTGAACAAGAAGTAACAAAAGAAAAACAAAACAAAAAAAACCTCCAAACCCCCAAAACAAACAAAAAAAACCGCCACACCAAAAAAACCCACGAAAAACCCACAAAAGCAAAAATTGAAAAAACCCCAAATCCAAATACTTGCTTGTGGGGCAAAACCCAGAGAGACAGTTTATTTTTTAAGGCCAGCATTGACACAAAATTATCTTACATAATTAACAGACCCTGGTTAATAACCATCCTGCAAACAAACGTGTATCTACTGAAGTGAACAGATGAATCATTATCATTTAGCACTTACAGGATAATAGCAGGATGTAAAAACTATCAAAAAAGGGAATACTTGAAAATCTACCAGAAAGAGGCACCTCCAGAACAATATGAATGTGAAAAATATAAAAAATTTTGAAACACCGGAGTCTCTGCAGTTTGATTCGTGCTGGAAATGAGCTGATGCGTGCACAGACAGAAACCCTTGCTTGTGCCCAAAAAGAGGGGACAAATTAAAAAGATAAGGAAGGCAAAAGTGGGAGAAAAGGGATATGATTGTCTAGCCCTGTGTCTCCAAAGGTTTGTGTGCACAAGTGACACACTTACACACCATCTTCCCCTCAAAGCCACCTGGGATCGGTCCCCAGACCCAAGCGGAGCTGAGAGGTTTTCTGACCTGAGCATGTGTGGCTTGTCCAGCTTCATACAAAAGAACTGAGAGCAAACTCCATTTCTCCTGCATCCCATGTTCTTACTGTCACTACAAGATTCCCCACGCCTTTTCTGGGAGGAAAGAAATGAGCCACAACCCTGATATAGCTAATTTCAGAAATAACTCTAATTTAGGCTTAAAGCCTCTGAAGCTTAACGGGGCTGTGTTATGAATACGATTGTCTGAAGTTAACGCTCTCTTTTTACTCATTTGTCTGGCAATTTATTTGTAAAAAGTAAGCAAACTGAAATGAGCAGGCAATCAGCTGCCCTGACACAGTATTTTACCCAAGGGTATTCTTCAGGAACAGAGGCAGACTATTTCAGCCATGCAATGTAATATTTATACCTCCATCATGAGAAGAACTCATGACCTTACCTCCAGATGTAATGAAAAGGTATATATTAAAAAAATAACCCTCTCTTTAGAACGAAAGATGTTGCAATGCCCCAAACTCTAATACAAGTGGACAGAGATATTTTGAAGTATTGCAGGATTGTATTCCATTGGAGAAATTATCATCAGCTGCTCTGCAGGTACCAATGAGCACCACAGCAACGTTTGGGGGAGTTTGCTTACATTTGGAGAGCTGTGAATTCAACTTTTCTATGCACCTGTACTGAGATCTATCAGCCTGATCCTTGCTCTTTGTATAAAGGTAATTTATGAGCGGGCAAAAGCAGTTGTTGCTGAGAAGTGGCTCTTCTTTCTCAAACCCACCCAGGCTGCAGAAAAAAATACCTCGTGGCTTCCCTGCCCTCTCACAGCGGCTAACCAGGAGTAGTGGAGGTAACCAGAGGTGGTGGGCAGTCCAAGAGATGAAGAAAAATCATTTATGGCATTTTCTCTTGGAAAGAAGGCTTTTTGAGGGCTGCCTCTCTCACTGCTACAGTGGAAGGATGGGGTGAGATCCCTGCCAGGGTGCTACAAACAGCAAGGGATTTTTAATTGTCCAGGGCAAGAAGAAACCATCTACGGCTTTTCGTTTATTGGAGTAGATTTTCTGTGGAGGATGCCTTGTAATAATGCCCTGCAGGAGATACTCTCATGTCTACACTGGTAACACATTCATTGGAGTAGATTTTATGCAGGAGGTGACTTGGAAAAAAACCCTGCAAGCCTGCAGAAGATACTCTCATATCTACACTGGTCATACAACTAACTCTTGAAAAATGCAGTATTTTTTTCTCAGCTCCATGCAAATTCACTAGGGTTTCTCCAGACTGATGTGATAATAGCCAAAACCAGAATTTTGGCCAGTGCACACGTGTCTCTAAAGGGTGTGAGAGGGGTTGGTAAGCCCTGAACATGAGGCTCTGCTTGAATGAAAGGACAGCCCTTCAGAAATAATAAAATTATGGCTTCTAGGCACAAACTGGGAAAGGGTTGTGACTGTGCTGCCTCCTCCATGCCTGCACACATCCCAGAGCCCCATCCAGGCTCACAGACACCTCTTTTAGGGTAATTCCAGGGCAGAAGCAAAAGGCACACCACAAGATGAAAGCCAGCCTGCACCGGTGTTTCCCCTTACTGGAGTCACGACCACTGAAAAGAGAATATTGTTCCCGCAACAAAGGTGGATATTGTGAACCAGGCAGATGATGATGAACACTGGCAACAGGCTTCCCGTATCAGCAGACAGCAAGGCTAAATTATACCAGGGAAAAATTAGGATTAAAACAACTGTATGATTAATTTCCTATTTTACCTGGAATAAATAAACCTTTACCTCTGTAACTATTGTTATAAGAGCTGGGCTGGTATGCTGGTATCTGCTAAAGAGCTAACATATTTAGTTTTATTGTTTTGTCAAAATATTAAGAATATCAATATATCTCCATAATTCAGTGTTATACAAAGAAGCATTTTTGTGCCATATATAGCAAAGATTGTATTATACTTTTGAGATCACAGGTAATGATGACAAAGTGATCTGTGTTCAATTTCAGCATTAATGTCTGGTTTGAACAAAGCCTGAAATATGGTCTGGGAGCTAAGAGGCTTTAATATTAAGATCTTTAACTGTAATTTATGTGACAGAAGATAGGGTTTAGCATAATAAAATGTAATGGGCTCCTCGAATGAAGAGGACTAAGAGACAATTGAAAACAAGGTAAAAATGGTAAATTATAAATAACAGTAAATTTACCTTTATGTTGTTACTTCATTTATTTTTGATTTGTTAGACAGGCTCTGTAATTTTTCATTTTGCTACATTTGGAACCAGGCATTTCTGCACCTCAGGAATAATGGGTCGAAGGCACAGCAATACTGTGGGACCACTTTAGAAAACTGCATTAGGGCTCCAAATAGAAACCCTCTTTTTCTCCAGAGTTTGTAATTTACCTGTAAAAATTTAGCCTGAATTGAATTTCAGCACATAAACATGTGGGGAGCAAATGCATTTACTCATTTTACCTCCAAAATCAGTTCGGGTTTTTTTTTTTTTTGGAGCTGCATAAGTGTAAAAAATGAAGAACATCTGTAATATTTTTCAACATTAGTTGGAAATCAGGGTGTTGAAAGGAAAATAACTTTAATAATGAGCTGGCCTTTTTTGGAAGGTATATTTTGCAAATTGTTTGTAGATGGTGACAACTGTCTGAAGCCTCTCCCCGTTGCAGCTGAGGTTCTGCACAGGCATCACCACACACCAAAATGGAAACTGGGCCATAAGGATTTATCTGAAAGTTCACTGGAATGGATGGAAACCTCTCCATTTTTCTTTAAAGGTCTCTGGACCAGGCCCTGTGAGCCTTGTAATGACATACATGGAAGAAATCAAGTATACCAGGGAAAAAATCTGTTCTATTGTGCTTCTTGTGTTCTTTTCCAGCTCTGGGACTTCTTCCAGTCCATCATCCTTTATCCTTTCTTTTTGTGAGTTGGGGGCAGCTAAAATGGCAGCTTGTTCTTTCAGTCGGCTTTGCAGATGACCAAATTCAGTCTCTGTGTGGTTCCTTTTTTACAGTAGCTCATTAATGCTTTTTTGGTTTTTTTTTAAGTCTCTGGAAATAAAAATGATTTTTCTCTTCCAGATTTTTGTCCACTTCCTGCCCTTCCTGAGTTTTAACTCTAGTTTTAGGTCCACAGATTTGGGGTTGTTCTCCCACGGTGAAGTGTGCAGAGCCTTTGCTTCATCCCTTTGCAAGTCCTGTCTTCCTTTTTCCCCCCCCCTCAATATGAATGGAATTAATTTTATATATATTATATGTATATATATACATGTAAACTGTTCATACTTCTTATGGTCAAAGATAGAGGCTTCTGGTGGAAAGGATTGAGATACCCCTTTTCCTCATTTCTTAGATTTTTGTCTTGGTCTGGTCCAAAACTGCCGATAAAGAGGAATGAGATGCATGTCTGCGGTACTTGCAAAGAAACATGGTGTTAATTAAAGATGGGTGTTTTTATTTCAATGGTTGCATTTCATAGAAATTCCCAAGGGAAAATGTAAATATTACAGGGAATGCTGTTTACTTTCGTTATGACAGCAGGACGTTGCAGCAAAATAACCAGCAGAAAAACATGACATAAAACAAGAAGGTAAAGCAGATCCCCGTCTCAGAGAATTAAGGAAGTCAGGATTCTCTTCCTCCAGGTCTTGGACCAGAATGGAACAGAAGTGGTGGTTCCTACACCACATCCCACCCCACGAACTGGCTTTGGTCATTCTCAGGTACATGAAGAGGGTAAAGCTCAGTGATTCTTGTAGTAGTTTCTAGCCAACAAATTATTACGCATATACCTGGTGTAGGCCAAGGACCAAATAACACCCTTTTGTGTACAACTGACCTGATCTATAGTGCATTGAAATCCTTGGAAAGCCTCCTATTGTTTCCTGTAGAAACTGGACTGGAGCCTCACAGAAGCATAAATCCAGCCTGAGATCAGTTAAAAAGCAAGCCCATGGCATTTCAAAGGAGTAACTCTAATGAAATATGAATTAAAATAAATACAAGGTTTTAATAATAATTAATAAAGCATGCTGTGAATACCTTATGAATGACTGATGCATAATAAATGAATCATACAAATGTATTCATTAGCTAAAATTATCATACATAATAATTACATTTTCTGAAAAATTTATGAGAGGGGGAAACTCCTTCCTCGGGTGTGCTGTTTGTGCTGCTTTCTTTGAGTTCAGTGCAGGCACACATGTGCACTCAAGGCTGGAATGTGGCCCTGGCTGTGTGTGTATTGTCACATTAATAATGCTGAAAAGGGAGTTCCATGCTCTAAGAAGTATATGAATTCATCCTGCTGTATTTCTTATTTAAAAACCACGCTGTGTGTTAAATGAAATTCCATAGCCCAAGGACTCTTTGCTGCAACCCCACACTCTGCATAAGTGAAAGCTACAGGAAACATGATTTATAGGGAAAAGTTTTCTTTGTTTTGCTTCAGTTTTCTTAGACTTCAGCTGTCCACATATGTAGGCATGTGGCATTCACGATCATGGTGTTTAGCCAAGGGTTGCATTAAAATTGCTTCTGAGGTGAGTGAGAACTCTGTTTAAAAGTGCTCTGACTTCTTCTGGGTGCAGAATCCCAGAGGCTGATCACAGAGATGATCAGCTCTTTCTGCAGCTTGTTCTGGCCATGGCTTCCAGGTGGTTCAGAGGGGCAAGGAATAGCAAAAGAGCTTGTTTGGTGTTTTATCAAATGGAAGGTCGCTTCTGTATTGAGGATACTGTGTAAAATCGAGGTCTTGGCCAGGAAAGTTGTGCATGGATGTTGCTCCCATTAGAAAGGACATCTGTTCAAGTTGACTTTCAGGTCAAATTAAAAAAAAAAAATCTATACATTGAACTGAATTCCCAAATAGGCCCAGCAAATGCCATCATGGTTTTCTGCCAGTCAGCCACAGTCCCTGCTCTCTGCAGTGTCACTGTCTGTGCAATCAAGGTACCTGTCTCTCGAGTGCTGAATTTTCTCCAGCTCCTTTTGAGAGATTATTCTCTAGGAAGGTCTACAAAGAGGATGCACTCCCTCCCTGGGAGAACTGGCAATATCAGATAGGTGTGCACCATTCAAAAGTTAAGCAGAATTGGGCACACACAGGGAGGAGATCAAAGGTTATCAACAGCCGTGAGCTTTAATGAAGATTGTAGAGGAGAAAAGTAGAGGCTGATTTCAGGACATGGCCATTGTATTCAGTTCCAGTTACGAAACAGGGGAATTTGAGGATCAGATATGTGAGTGCAGGTGGTGGAGGACTGTAGCAACAAAGTCAAAGAGTTTGAAAGAAATCCAAGGTGGTTTTTTTTGTTTGTTTGTTTTGTTTTGGTGTTTTGTTTTTTTTTTTTAACAATATGATTATAATTTAGTCACTTGGGAAATGAAATTCCTTTCCTCTTTTATCAGCTGATCACATTCCTGCTCCTGTGAAATCTGACCCTGGCGTGGCACAAGATAGTGCAGATGGAGGAATTTCGCTTTGCTTACCCAAAATTGGAGATGTGCATTCCCTGTGCTATAGCCCAGTGGTCCCACAGGACATGAAGAAAGATCCCCAAATCCTTTCTCTGCAAGACATATAAGACCCACACTACATATTTCTTGGGATTGTTTCAGCAGACTGCCTGGATAATTACTGCTCCAGATTAATAAGTGTGTTTTAAACACAATAACACGCGTCTTTAAAATAAACATGCTTTCTTTATTAATCGGAGAAATTTGCCGTGACACAGAGCTGAGTGGCTCTGGCGTAACAGGTTTTAGGATTTGATTACAGCACCATCTACTGGGTATGGAACTTCTCCTTTCAAACCCTCTCTATCGCAGTAAAAGTCGAGGATCACTTTCAGAAGACGATTCAAGGGAAAAAAGATGTTTTCATTTCATTAAGGCTCTTGAAATCAGCACTAAGATTCATTAACTTCGGTGGGATTCAGCTCTTTCTGGTGATGCTCACCTAGAGACATATTTAAATTACCGTCTTGGATTATGTGATGAAAAACAGATCTAAGGAGTGAGACAGCATGTTTACTGCAATATATTGCACGTAATTATAACAAGGGATCATCCATTTAACTAGTAAGGGCATTATAGCACTGAGTGGGTGGTGCCTGGACAGGTAGGAGCAAGCAAACAAATGTGATGTCCTCAGGCAAAACCACTGAATGGCAGCGGAAAGCACTGAATTAATTTAAATAAAGAAATTTTACTTAAGGGATTAATCAGTTACACTTAACTCATAACATGTAATAGGAATCCCCTGCATTACTTGAAAAAAAATTGATTTCTTCCTGGAGAGGGGGTATGTTTAAAAGCTGATTAGTGGAAGTAATGGTTAGAATATTTGCATTCCCCAATGATTGTTAATTTTGCACATAATCCAGGCTCCCACTGACTTTTACACAGCTGTAAGTGTTCTGGACAGAACCCTGCTAACATCTGAGCAGTGCTGGATGCCATCTGTCAGTACCACAATCCTGAAGTGTTAACTGCTCAAGCAAAGTACCGCTCAACACAAGCCACTAATGCAAAATCTTTTGTAGCAGATAGCACTTTTATTTTGTACCCATAAATGGATTTCTTGAACACTTTATCTGAGAAATTTTGGGGGTAAGATTGACATATAGCTGTTACTGTCATAGCTGGGGAAAGTAGAACCTGATCCAGGAGGATCCTGTTGCAGGCCTGGTCCCGGGAGCAAAATTTGGATTTTGAACAACCTTGATGTGGCAAGTGCAACAGCCCCAAAAAGCAACCCACAGCCCTCTGCTCTCCATTTCTATTTGCTGTTACATAGTGTTGTGTTCTCCTGTGATGGATGAACAAGTGCAAAAAGTCCCCTCCTGACTGATCTTGTTCTGCATCACACCAGTTTTAAACTGAGGAACTATATGGGCAAAACCCAGAAGATGGTCTGAGTCCAAAAGGGCAGACTCACTTGCTCTTTTCATATACTAACACTTGATTAATTCTTCCTTGAGCTATTCTGTGTTGCTGGAAAAGAAATTCACATTTTCTGATGGAAAAAAACCAAACAAACCAGAAGTATACTAAATTGTACTTTGAAATTACACTGATGAGGGGAAATAAAAAAATCCTATCCAGGTAAGAAAATTAAATGCCCTGCACAATGCAGTAGACGACAAACCATGTGTGGTTGTTGGGAACGAGGTCTCACCGCTACATCTTCATGTGTGAGATTGTTTTTGTTCCTTTCCTAACAGCCAGGAATGGCTCTGTCAGTTGTCTGAGTCGAAGGACAACTGATAAAGGTGGTCTAAGCAGCCAGCCTCAGCTCTGTCACCTTCTCCTCAGCATCCTTTGGACTGATATTGGGTAGCCTCTGGAAGAGCTGCCCTTATCTCACGTTGAATCCCTCAGGCAAGACTTGCAATAGGATTCTGGAGTGTCTCTGTCTTGGTTACTGATGGTCCTGGCTGTGTCCACTCCTGGTGCTCCAAGGCACCTCCTCTGACTGAGCAGGACTCCAGATCCTCCTCAGTTTCTACCATTCTACATTTCACCTGATCTCTAAAACCTCATTTCTGCAATTAAACCTGTTTATTATTTCACCAAACACCTCAAGTTCCTCATCTTCCTACTTTTCTGTGAAAGGCTTCAGCCTGTCTGAAGGCTGTTAGATATTTCTGGTTGGTCCGTTGAACTTCTGTGTTTTCAATGCTGGTGAAAATCCCATGTGAAAAGGGTATTCTTTGCATAAGATAACCCACAGCTCATTCAGGCTTGTTTTAGTGTGAATGAGGGATGAACCCAGCCTCACTTCAAGCTTTTCTGTGTTTGTGCTCATGAGGGAGAAGCTGTAAGATCAAACTTCAAGTTTTGAAAATGTTTGCATGCAAATCCTCAATATATTCCAGTGAAAAACATTTTATATTTGTGCAAATATATCAGTTGGACTAAATTTTTTTGTTATTGAGCTTTAATTGTCTGGATATTATTAATTTTCTCTTTGTTTTATTAGAAAAGTGTTTTTCACCACAAATAATTAGTGGAGATCTGAACTAGAAAGGGCAGTGGTGCAACAGGACAGACCGAGTGCTGCATTGCAGGACCCTTTTGAAATCCTGTTCCAAAAGGCTTATGAGACTTGTGGAAATATTTTCTTAATTCCATTTTGATCATCAAAAGCAGAGCTTTTGCTGGCCAAAAAAATGTTTAGATGTCCCTTGCTTCTTAGTAGTTTACTGTGGCAGGCAGTGGAGTAACTCCAATGGGAATACTAAGGAAATATGCCACGGTAATTAAGTGATGGCAATAGGAGCTTTTGTTTGTCTGTCTGTCTATCCATCTAGGTATCCATGACCTACATACTCACCTATAAATGCTGTGTGCAATTATAATGCATTTCCTACTATTTGTCCTGACATTTTTTGAGCATGGAATATTCAAATCTAGTTTTATAATTCTTCTAGTGTTGTAATTCTTCTCATCTTTTTAACTCTTCCTGTCCTCTGAGGCATACGGGGAGCTGAAGGAAAATCCAGGAGAGCTGAAGCTTTCCTGAGGGGCCTTTTATCTTGCTGGAGAGCAAAGGGATGAGGGTGATTGTGTGGATGGGGATGGTGTCTGCAGTGATAAATGGCAATTCACTTACGTTTGGGAGCCTCACTCAACAGGGACTTCACACTTGTTATTTCCAGGATTATTTTGTCCCACATTCCACCTCGCAATAGATCCTCTCTGAAAGGGATTATAACACATTTTTCTCGGAGGAGACTGAAACCAGTGGGAGAAATGGGGCTTGCTGATGAAATATCCTGTTTAGTTCACTGGTGGTAGAAGGTTTAAACCCTCCAGAATGGAAGACCTACTTTTGTTAGAAGCAAGTGGCCTTGCCTGTGCCTTCAGAGAGGTAAGTAGTGGAGTGATGTTGGATCTGAGGCAATCTCATGAAAAATATTCAGGACCATAGGAAGATGAAATGCCTCCTTCCATATGTATGAGGTTTACTAAGCTGGTAATCCACAGTTTAAAGAACTTTTTTTTTTAATTTAATAAAGAGGTTATTTTAAACTTAGATCTGCAAAACACTCATACCTCCAGCACATTGCCTCAGTGAAATATCCCTCTACATGAAAATATAGACAGTTAGTTTTTTCTTCCAAAGTGAAACACTGCAAGGTCTTTCATTACTGGTTTATTATGCTTTCTGTATCTTTGCTCATTTTTCACCAGTATTGCATTAAGTATTGATATTGATTTCTTGTAAATGGTACTGAAATGGATGGCTCACAGTTTTTGTTATTGTTCTGTAGCACTTGTATGTAATTTATTATAGCTGCAATGGAACCTGCCCCTTGCTGCCAGGGTTTAAATTAAATGTGCCATGTTTTGGCCCCTAGTAGTGACATACATTTCTCATTCCAGATCTAAAAGTGTTATGTGCAAAACCACTTTTTTAATTACTTCCTTGATATTACTTTAAAAGTTTATTTCAATAATTTTGGTAATTAATATGTAATATATTGGTTGAATTAATAGCATTTTTCTTTTCCATTACAGAGACTAATTGCTGTCCCGTAAAAAAAACATGGAGGAGCTGGTAGTCATGAGTGGCTTTCTCTCTTTCTGAGAGAAAAAAGGGGAAATCAGCTCCTAACATTTTCAGTGTGTTGGATCTAAGTCTTTACTTGTGCATGGACTCCGAAATAGGTAATAATGGAAGGAAAAAAGTCATGGTATTGATGCTGAGGAGGGACAGTCCAACTGGAATGGCTTTTCTCTGGATCATGTTTTAATGCAGTGGACTTAGTTTTGGCACAAAACTTCACATGGACCCATCAATTAACTTGATTTTCTGAGAATAAAGCTGTAGCACTGATACAAGTGAAGCAAAGCAAAGAAACTACACCTACCAAATATCTGTGTAAATGTGGTTTCTTCATGTAGGTTTTATGGAGAAAATAATACTGATGGAGAGAACATCAGTGGATTTCATGAAAAAAACCCTAATTAATAGGACAGTATCAACCCATTGATATTGAGAGAGACTTATTGTATGTTCTCCAGTTTTATTTGCTGCTGTTTTTACAGAAATAGAAGCTGTTCTTCTAGCAGGGAGTGAGAGCATTTTTTGACTCTGCCCATGGACAATATTCTGCTCTAAAATTTTGAAAAGATTGGGATGAAGGAAGGAGAGACATTTGGCGCATTATTCAAAGGTCTCTGCTTTTTCTCCTCCTGCTGGTTTTCCATCTCCAGCTCTGGACTCATGAATGTTCCTGGGCCATTAGTGTTGCACTCATGAAATTGCATTGGTTTTAGAAGTTGTTTTAGTTGTTTTAGAAGTCATTTATAATGAAACTCCGAGCTTTTCACGTAAGATTAACTGAAACCCTTTACAAAAAGTCTTAGTTCCACTTAATAAATCCAGTCGCCATTTCACAAGCTTTTCTTGAGCATTTCTTCCCCTGCTCATTCCACAGAGTGGCTGGATTCATTCCCCAACCCTTTCTAACTGAGCTCTTTGAAGCAAGCCAAGAATATTTTCACATTTCAAAACTTTCAACGTTTATAAAACAAGGTGGCTGAAGTCACTATTTTTAAGTCTGGTGTGAACACGAAACAGGACACAGCCACAATTCTCAGGCAACACAAGGTTTCAGCAAGACAGGGACTTGCTGCTCCACCACCATATGTGTGTTGAGAATGGTTCTGTGCTCATGAAATGATAGTGCATTTACCAAAAAAGCATCTTTAAGGCATAGAATCTTAGTATCCTAGAATAGCTTGGGTTGGAAGGGACATTTAAGGCTTATCTACTCCACCACCCTGCCATGGGCAGGGACCTTCCACTAGCCCAGGTTGCTCCAAGCCCCGTCCAACCTGGCCTTGGACACTTCCAGGGATGGGGCAGCCACAGCTTCTCTGGGCAACCTGCGCCAGGGCCTCTCCACCCTCACAGGGAAAGATTTCTTCCCAATATCCCATCTAATCCTGCCCTCTGGCACTGGGAAGCCATTCCCCCTTGTCCAGGTCGCTGTCCATGGTCTCTCTCCAGCTCTCTTGGAGACCCTTTAGGCACTGGAAGGGGCTCTCAGGTCTCCCTGGAGCCTTCTCTTCTCCAGGTGAACTCCCCCAGCTCTCCCAGCCCGGCTCCAGTGGAAGGTGCCCCAGCCCTCTGAGCATCTTTGTGGCCTCCTCTGGACCCACTGCAGCAAGCCCATGTCTTGCAGCTCTGTAGTTTACTGACTCAGCCAGGTTATGACCAGATCCCTCACCCTTTTATTGCCAGGGAAGCCACATCAATGAAATCATGGTCCTCATGTCTGAGAGCTGGAAGGTACCGTCATGACATAGGTGGTATCTGACATGCCAATCTTCTCCCTGCCTCTCCTAATGTCTCCTTCTTTTTTCACCTTAAATAAAACCCTGTTTTAAATAGCACCATTCTGTGCTTAACATATCAAATAATGTGCCAAAAGTTCTTTACTCGGTAATGACACAAATTGCTTTTGCTGGGCCCTAGACCTTGGTTGTCAAATCACAGCAAGGCAGTCTCCAACTTGTGATTAATTTTAGCCACTATATTCACACTGAGCTTTTTGCTGCACCTACCAGATTTGTATGAAATCTTGTGTTGAAGAGAGTAAATGGATTTATTGAAATAATAAAGATCCTATAATTTCTGTAATTCCCACCCTCAGCCCCCAAAGGCAAATTAACAACCCAGGTGGCTTAGTTCCCCCACTGGAAGGAATTGCTTATGCTATTTTTGCTTTATGTTAGTTTGTTCAAGTCCTCTGAGAGCAACAGGTCCAGAAGCCAGAGCTCATATTGCAATGGTGATGAGGTATTTTGCAGCAGCACAGTGAGCATCAGAGGTGTTAATCTGATCTATCAGTATTGGTGTCCCACACCTCAGCCCCGGTGCAGGAAATTAAAGAATGGGATCTGCAAGGCAACTATTTCATAATGCTTTAAACAAATGAACTTCTTAACATTTTATGATCTCTGGAAGATTGTTTTGTTGGTAGCAATGCTGTCTGCAGTGGGAAGCGTTTGCTGGAAAAGCAGTGGCGTGGCAGTCGTGTCAGCCACAGCCCGGCAAAGGGACACTTACTTGAGCTTTAGCATTACTGGATAAATTACTCAATCTCTGGCAATTTTCATTTGGGCTGAGTTTCGTGGGAAGAACTGTCCCAAATCTAGGACTACAGCTTGCTTTATATAGAGAAATCACTCCTTCACCCAGTCTCCCTCCCAGATGTCACCAGGCGCATTTCGCTGATGTGGGCAGTTCACAAATCAAGTAACCTCCCACATTTTCTCCCCTGCTTGGTTCAGAGGGGTTTGTGATGATACCTGACCATTAAAGCTCTCTGCTGCTTTATGTTATTTAGAATCTCGTCCTTTCCTTTTATACCATTTCCAGGAAATTTCAATTCACTTTACTGCCCTTTTGCCATCCTCTGAACCGCAGAGGGGTGGAGGGAGCCATCCAGCCCTGAAGCAGCAGGCTGCAGCTCTCCTCAGGAGCACCAGATCGTGTCTGCAGAGATATAAATGCAGTCTGTGCTCAGTGAGAGGCTCTGGCAGAGCTTCAGACTAACGCCTCCTCTTAATTTCAGAGTCCCCTCAAGAGAAAAAAGGCGTATAAAAAGGAAGCAGAAATTCCTCAAGGATAACGGTAATGTACCCCATCCACAAATTACCAGCAGACCTTTGCAGTAGCTTATCGCCTATAAAAAGCCTCGGAGTAGTCATTACAGTCATTGAGCTGATGGTGGTTTTATGACTTTTACTCACCATAAGGCAAGGCAGCAGTAGCCTAATGCAAAACTGCTTTGGAGGGGCAGGCAGGTCTCTCAGCCACAGTGGGCATCCCTGGGGCGAGGGGCATCCCTGGGGCCTCCTGCGCCGGCGGTGTCACCCACGGGCTGCTGAGCTAGAGAGGGACGGAAAGATGGAGCTATAAACCCCCAGACATCCATGTGTGGAGAGCTGTGAGGGAATCAGAAGCTTCATGGGTGAGTCTTGCCCCTCTGGAGCAGGAACAGACTGAAAGCTGCCGCCAGTCCAGTGTTGCATGGATGGAGAGGATGAGTTCTGCTGAGTTTTTAACCCCAAAAGTCCAGGGAGATTTGTGCTTCCTCCCTCAGTTTTTTGTGTGCCTTGGGGCTGGTACCTGCCAAAGAAGACAGTGAGTGTGATGGGAGGAGACACACCTGATCACTCTCTACAGCTCCCTGAAAGGAGGCTGGAGCCAGGTCTGGGGTGAGCTCTTCTTCTGGGTAACAAGTGATAAGGTGAAGGGAAATGGCCTCAAGTTGCACCAGGGGATGTTTAGATTGGATATTAGGAAAAATTTCTTCACTGAAAGGGTTGTCCAGCCCCGGCACAGCTGCCCAGGGCAGTGGGGGAGTCACATTTCTGGAGAGATTTAAAAGATGTGTAGGTGTGGCACTTGCGGACATGGGTTAGTGGTGGGCTTGCTGATGCTGTGTTGATGGCTGGACTCAATGGTCTAAAGAGGGCTTTTCCAATCTTAATGATTCTGTCATTCTGTGATAAATGCAACTTCCACATTTCTGCCCATGTGCTGCTGAAGCCACTCTGCCATGAGGGCATCACCCCCTCTAGCATCAGGCTCCTCCTCTCCTTTGCTTCCCTCAAGCATGCCTGCAAAATTCCAAAATTCAGTCCGATTTTGAATGGGACCCATTTGTCTTTTATTTGTTTTTTTTTTTTTTTCTTTAAACCTCTGAATGTGAAAAAAGAGGCTTCTGTGAATCAACTGCTGCCCTTTGTCTTGACTTTTTTTTGGAGGGGAGAGATTAAAAGTGATTAAAAAGATGGAACATTTCAGGTAAGCCACAGCAGACGTGTTAGACATAGTTGACCACCTAAGTGTACTGGATATTGCTGTTCTATTTGTTGTGCAATCAATGACAATAAAACTAAAAAGTTCAATTGAACACAGAATAGAGATGAAGCTTTTGTGCTTGTTCTGTAGAGGAATTACTGGTGCTATCCTTGCTGTTAGACTCTGTTTTATTTCAGATCTGTACTATAATGTAAAATAACTCTGTTCAGTAATGATCCACATAAAGAATTTTTAAATTTGAAAGTATTCTTATCATTTGCCATCCAACACTTATCTTTCTTTTTTTTATTTACCACAGTACTGCAGTGGTGTCTATTAAGTTTCACTTCACTCTATGAGTTCCTTTTTGGTTTTATTTGCCAGCAGGGAGCTACCACTGGTGTGAGAATATTACAAAAACCAAATCAGATAGAAAAATATAATCCCAGCAGGATAGGTTAACAAAAAACCCATGGTCCCACACAGGTTTATCAGAGTTAAGTTTTCTCCCAGTTACAAAGACAGAAGCAAATTCAAGTATTTTAAATAGAAAACAAATCTTGCAAGTATAGTACACACATAAAATCCTGAGCAAATGTTTACTGACTACAACACCTGGAACAATTAAGGTACTGCAACGGAGCAGGGTTTGATTTAGGAGGGTGAACCTTGCAGATGTGTGCTGAGCACAGTACCTGTGTCCTCCAGAGCACAGAGCAGCTCCAGCCTCTATCCCTGCACTGCTCTTCTCGAACTAATCTTGTACTTACCAATAATTGATGCTCTCCACTGAAGGGAATGGGATGGGAAAAGGTGGTGATTTAGCAGCTGTGTTTGCTGCACTTATTTTTACTTGCTTTTACTCTGGTGTGTGTCGAATATGGGTCAGACCTTTCACTGCCCAGCAGCACAGGGAAACGTGTATTTTATTAAGACATGTAAGTGGTACAGTCGATCCAATAAAAGCCTGTAAAAAAAAAAGGGTCCTTATTCAAAGTTATTTTTAGGTTCACAAGGTTTCTTTTCCAAAAGAAAAAAGAATACATTTTTCCCTGAACTCCCTTCACATTTTCCTTTTTCTTCTTGATACCACCTTGGCCAACAGAGAGGTGCCACGTGAAGGTTTGTGAGGGCAGTGGAGAAGACTGGAAGAAATCCCCTTTCAGTATCTTCCCCAGGGGAATGCAGAACACACCATTTTTTGCAGGAGCAGTTCCTCAAAGTCCTTGCCACACGTCAGAAAGCACCTGTCTGAAAATAAACCTTACTCATCAACAATCCCCAGAAGAGAGGAAATAATTGCATTGTGTTTGTCCTACAAACCTGAGCTAAGGAGGGCAAGGAGAGCAGATCAGCCATTCTCAAGGTACGGTGTTCATAATTTTAGATCTGTCTCTTGGACCTCCACGGCTCGCCCTTCTTCCCTTTGCTCAAAGCAGCCTTGAGAAATCAGGATGCTGTCAGTGTTGTCAGTCCAGGTTGTGGCAGAATATCACATTATAACAGCCAATATCACAACTGAAGAGCTTCATTTGAGGATTCCTTGACTGGGGTAAGGTTCTGCTCTGTTTGGGACGGGCAGGTGATGTCACCCCACCTAAACCTTTCGTGGTGTCTACACGATGAAGCTGCACATGTTCCAGCACCAAATCCCAGATGTATCAAATGAAAAAAAGGAAATCTTGAAATTGGTTTTAGAAACTGCATTACAGGCAAGGCAAGGATGAGGAAAGGACCAAGTCTGATAAAATTCTGATTTTATAAGTGGTTTTCAAACTTCCAAACAGCTTCTTAAAGGTTGATTTTTCTGTCAAGACATTGGACAAGATTTAATAAATCGTTGTGTTCATGGAAACCCTACAGTCCAATGTGCCATATACATATATGAAATAAAAGGTAATTTTTTTTTTTTAAAAAAGCTTTCTTTATCCTATTAGTGGAAAGAAATCTTGTTGGAGAAAGAGTTTAAGACAGTAGGTTTCTTCCATATGACTCCATCACTTTTATGTGATTGGAAAAGGATATCACAGGTATTTTGCAGACATAGCTTTGTATGCCCTCAAAAAAATCTGCACAAGATCAGATTAGACTGAAGACTTTTGGAAATTAGAATTTCCCCCAGTCTAGTTTGGGATGATTAGCTCTAGCTAAGAATCCCAAGGACCTTGAAAAGACTAATCAAATAAAACATTATGTATTTTAGCAATATGTTTTATATTCTTAAACAGATATAGCTGAAATATGTAGAAGGAAAAAAGGCATAACCTGTATGGTGAAAACTCTATTCCAATTAAGCAATAGGTATTGGTTTATTACATTTACCTTACATTCTCAGCGGACTTGTCACGGAGAAATTCGGGTGAGAAATGTAGAGCATTATGCAATTTTTCTCTCAGAGTATTCCCAGGAATAATTCCTGGCCAATGAAATGTTTGCCTGCAGGGTGCGCCTGGCAACTTGAAATTTAAGATGCACTGGTTAGTCTTGACTGGACATATCTGTTGTATCATGTTGCTGATTTGGTTTCCTCTAACCAGGTTTTCAAAGCAAACTCCTGCCTTTATGCAGGAACTAACTACTTTCTCCATGGGAGGGAAGTGGCAGTAGGAAATCATGAAGCCAGAAGAGCAAAACCAGAGATGGAGCAAACCCTGTTTGTATTTAGGTGAATATTCACATACTTTTAGGTCACTACTCAATTCTGTTCCATCATATTCCTCACAGAGGATTAGATTTTCTAGCTGATGACAGCATTTTTTTTTAGAAAACTAATGTCTTCAATGTATCCTCTCTGGAAGTCTTGCTTGGTCTAAATATCGATTGGATTTTACTACCAGCCAAGGTCAGAACTGAAGAGGTTCTTGCTGCAGCAAGCTGTATATTAATCTCAATATCAACTAAGTACCTAAACTGTTATTGGAATTTGATGATCAATTACATCTTTGAAAAGTACTTAGTATGACATTTGTTGGGCTTCCATATTTCGTGTTATACAGTCACACCTGATGGTTCAATAACTGGAAAAATACCAGCAAAGAATCTCTTCAGTTCTTTGTGCAGACAGTATCTGCTTTATAATTCACATTTCTTTCTTTTATCCACATTAACAGGCATTGCACACCATTAGAAGGTTTTTTTGCTGCCTCCCTTAGATTACAACATAAGATAATATACTGCTGTTGCATATATTTAGGCAGACAAACATACAAAATCCTCTTCCAGAAGAATATCTCTTAGTTCCTCACCCTTTGCATTTGGAAATGCCACCATTAAATTCAACTGTAATGACTCAGTCTCTTCCCCTGTCACTAAATGCCCTGCTAAAAACTCTGAAGGAATGTGGAGCCACACAGCATCACTTGGGGGGTATTCACTCAACCTGGCCTCAGTGGGGAAGGGTCACTCTCAATAGTCACAGGGGTTTTTTTATGTTCTAAGTTAAATAAGAGGTTTAGAAGCAAAATCATAGAATCATGGAATGGTTTGGGTTGGGGGGGACCTTAAATATCATCCATGTCACCCATGGGCAGGGACACCTTCCACTAGCCCAGGCTGCTCCAAGCCCCGTCCAATCTGGGCTTGGACACTTCCAGGGATGGGGCAGCTACAGCTTCTCTCCAAAGCCTAAACTTGTCATACCATTCTCCAAAAACTTCTGAATACTTACTAGTCCATTTTCTCCCTCATTTGCTTCCCAAGGTAAGTTTTCATTGAATTAAAATAACTTGCAGAAAAAGTTTCCATACGATACCTGAAAGTTACAACAGCACAAGAGCAAGGCCAACACAAGTATTCATACGCTTTTGGAGCAACAGTTCCTGTCAGATCTGAAAACTTCACCAAAATGAAAGAGCGGTTCTCAGCACACAGTTAACTTTTCTCTTTCTTCTGTCTATTCTTTATTAAATGGTGAGGTAGGGAAAAAGACTTAAAAAAGTCAGTAGACCCTAGATAACTTTAAAATTCATGGCTCTGTTTAACAGTGTCAGCAACAAAACTGCTCCTCACTCTCTGTGGGTTTTGGTTTTATTTTAGTTGTTTGTTTTTATTGTGAGTTTTGTTTGTTTTGGTTTTATTTTGTTGGGTTTACTTTTTTTTTTGGTGGTTTTTGTTTGTTTGCTTGGTTTTGTTTGGTTTACTTGCACCAGTTTGGTATTTTTCTGTTTGTTTTAAATCCTAAGAAAGGCAGCCACTCACCAGTAATGAGGGAAATGCAGAAGCTTTGCTTATTTCGAACTTTATCTGCGATGGTATCATTAAAAAAAAAAAAATCAACATCACTACAACTACAAGGGCATTCTGATTTTCAAGCACATAAAACATTATAAGTGAACTTCAGTCTTCTGACAGATGCTTTGCACCCTCCGAATGAGCTGGAAAGAAAGCAGAAAGGAGAGATTTATCAGGCATCAAGTTCAGCCATGCAGATATTGCCAAGCTCGTTTCTGTTGCGGGCTGCACGTTAGTTTGAAATGGTTTGTAAATTTAATTGACCATGTATGAGGTGTGCGCAGGCCATGCACAATCAGCAGCATTGCCAAGATTAGCAGCTCTATTTCTTAGCTAAGCAGGTCTAATGTGCTTTATTGCAAGCAAAAGGCACCCTGAGGTGTTTTAAACGTAGCAGTTGGGTAGGGTGAGACTCACTGCAGCGAGTGTGGTGTAGTAGGTCAGAAATGAAAGTGCTTTTGGGATGTCAGTCACACCAGGTAAACTTTGGAGAGAAGTTATCTGGTTGCTGCCTTTCAGTACCTCTAGGCCTCAGGAGTTGAAAATGGAGAATCTTGCTGTTGGTGGGTAGGTACTTATTTAGGTAACATTGCAATTTAAGGTCTAGAACATCTTGCCAATGGCTTCTTTTATGCTTTTTGGGTGTTGTAATTTACCTGGTTGTGAGTCGGTGTCGCATTAAGTTATGTTATATTGCACTGCAGTCTACATCTGACATTTGGAGGATCCCAAGCCTTGTAATTAGATCATTTTAATCCACAGGTAGTTATGCAGGATTCCTTAAACATGGACAGCAGTTTGAAAAGAAAGAGGTAAGACTGGGATTTTAGTCTTATCTAATCCATTCTTAGCTCTATTCATGGCGTGAAGAGGTGCCAGCATGGGGTCTTTCTGCTGGCAAAAAATGGGTTGTAAAGCCTAGTTAAGAACCAAAATGCCTGTTATTACTATGTAATCTTTATGGTTGATGCAGTGCAAATCTTTGCCCATCTTCTGTTGGGCTCCTTTTAAATCTCTTCATTGCTACCACCAGTGCACAAAACAATGAGGCCACAGACTCAACGGAGAACGTCTGAGACAAGGTAACAACCTTGCTACACTTAGACAGTAGGCAGCATGACCTATGCAGGAATAAACCAGTTGTGAGCGAAAAATGAAAATACTCATTACCCCAAATTGCTACAAGTGAGATTTTACAGCTAGAAACTATGGAAATAAAATTACTAGCAACAGCAGTGTTCTCATGCAAATGTATGGATATTGTATCAATGTGGTATAGACCCTGTGCAAAGGCAGATCAGGGGGAAGCAGTGAAAGGAAAAAGAAAACAACTTAATCATCCATGTGGTGAAACTCAGCATGTGTGAGTTAAAGACGTGATGCAAAGTGGCTGCAATAGTCAAAGGTGTGATCCAGTGGCCCAGGTGGTCCAACTAGTTCCCTGGCTACAGTTTATATGTCTCTCAGGTCTCCTGTTGTCCCCAGCCAGGGACTAACGCTGCTCTTCTGGGCCCACCAAGTGACTGCTCCACCCAGCAATCACTAAATTATTGTTCATAAATTAATTTCATAAAATTGTTCATAAATTAATGCTTGTTTAGTTTGGCATATTTGATTTTAAAAAAAAAATATATATTTACCACTTTTCTGTAAACTCCTACTCCAAAGATTTATGTCAAAGAGGCAATTTTCTTCCCAACAAGAGACTTATCTTTTTAGTCACAAAAGTAGGTCCCCAGAATCATAGCTTATTGCAGTGGCACAGAAGAATAAGTCAAGAGTTATCACCAAGTATAGCCAATTCAAAAAAAATAATTATTTTTCATTTTGAATTATTTTTCAGGTCCAAATCCAGTTTCTGAGTTACGGTTATGAGACTCTCAGCTCTAGGCTCAGTTCTAACTAAAAATTTCAAGAAATCATAGAACTATTGTGTTGAAAACCCTTTCAGAAATTAAAGGAAAACATTCAGCTCTTGAGCTGGTGCCTTGGAAATGCACCATGTAGCCCTCATAAAACGGGTCTCACATGAAATGTCAGCTCAAACTCCCACAAACACTCAAATCACTCTTTGTTTGTTGCTGACCTGTATCTTTTAAGCTTAACCCACACTTGCAAAAGCCCAAAGGACTTGTATTTGGAGTCTGGTTGCTCATGTACATTTCTACTCCAACTCAGCTGAGCCAATTTTCAAACATGATTAACTACACCACTTTTTTAGTAAATAGAGATTGTACTGCACGAGAAAATAATAACTTTATTTCACAAGGCTTTGAAGATTGGTGCTTGAAGTGCCAGGTGAGTCTGTTTGTCCCTCAGAATGTCTTTGGGACACAGCTACAGAGCACTTTGAAGAGACAGGTGTGGATTTTGCTGAATGTTTCCTTAACCGGGTCAGCAGATTTACATAATTGCTGTAACACTTCGTAATAAATAACTAGAATAGTTGTTAGGTAATTTCAAACCAAAATCATGACACTTACCAGCCCAGCTCCTTGATGAAATTAGAAAAGGAAACATGAGTTCATACCTTTTTTTTTTCTTTTCTCTGCTAGAGGGGAAAGGGCACAGCTCCCAGTTACCAGTGGAAATCAGGGAGATCCCAAAGGGATCCTGCTGGGCACTGTGCCCTCAGCAGTGCCTGAGGCAGGTGTGAAGGACCATGAGCACTGCCAAGGTGTTGGGGAAGCACAGGTAACTCTACCCTTGCCACTGTGTGACGTGCAGCAGCAGGAACAGGAGTGCCAGCTTGTAGCTCCACCACAATACAACCCTAGAAAGCAATGGCTTTTGGAAGAGAGAAGGTATTCAAGCAGGATTTAGAATATTAACTGAAACAGCTCAAGGGAAAAATTCACATGTCACATACGTGAGCAAGACTTGAAGTATTAATAATTAATAAATGGTCTTAAGCTCTGCCAGGGGAGGTTTAGGTTGGATATTAGGAAGAAATTCTTTACAGAGAGGGTAATCAGACACTGGAATGGGCTGCCCAGGGAAGTGGTGGATTCTCCGTCCCTGGAGGTGTTTAAGAAGAGACTGGATGTGGCACCTAGTGCCATGGTCTAGTAACTGTGGTGGTAGTGGATCAAGGGTTGGACTTGATGATCTCAGAGACCCTTTCCAATCCGACTGATTCTATGATTCCATAAAAGCATCAGCTTGCGAGAAGAGCCACATGTAGATTGAGAGATGTCATTAGACATCAAGGTAGTTAATTAAGTCCAAAAATTAAACCTGGATAATTCTTCTGTGGAGTGTCTATAGTGCTTTGCTCGTTGTTATGAACAGACAGTACAATCTTCATTCTGCATTTGAAGTCTGTGGGGAAAACTCTTAGGCATTTCAACAGAAAACTCCTTTTCATGTGCCTGAGGCAGCACCACATCATGGAGGGGCATTCAAGGCAGACTTGATTCCTATCTAGAGAGAACATAAGATTTCTGTGTCATTTAAATCCAAATGAAGTCCTGTTTTAAGCACTTTGACATGACTTGATGTCAAAGGCCTTGCCTTGGTCTTTCTGCTTGAGAGTGAATTTCACCCTCAGGTCGTAATCATAACAACAACAACAACAACAATAATAATAATAATAATAAAGTCTAATTTAGAAAATCTAAAATAAGCAACCCATGCAGATAATATTAAAGCAGTGAGAAATGGAAAGCCTTAATGGTCTAAAGAATTACATAGGAATCACTACACAAACCCTCTTTCTGTACTACAGAAGGATACACTGGATGACCCATGGGTCCTCCCCCATCCCACCAGCAGCAGCCTCCTGTAAGAACTCTTCTTTCATAAATCTCCCATGTATCAGCCATCAGGTATTAACAGGCACATGTTTATCTCTATGTTTTTTCTTTATCTAACGCAGTATGTTTATTAAATTTTCTCAATCCCTTATGAGTGTTTCCTGAGTCAGAAGTGGCAGTATCCCACAGATGAGGAGATGGCATTATTGCATTTTTCACCCTCACTCATAAAATCAACCATTTTTTTGTGCTTAGATGTATGTGTGCATCGTCAAGGATGTATTTCCTTCTCTGAATTCTTTCTCCTGACTCAAAAATGCTCTGTTAACTTCCTTGTCAAACTCTCGTTAACCACCACTGATTCTTTCAAAATACACATGTTTTTGCCTTTTGTATGGATAAAACACTCCCAGAAACACTGTAATCCTCAGTTGTGAGAGTCCAGGGATTTTTTTTCTGCCTAAAATACATCCTCATGGATTCTTGATATGTTGTCAGTATGAAACCCAGGTAAGGATTATCTAAAGCAAATGCTGAGTTTATGTGTGGGAACAATCTTTGTGAAGTCAGTGTCATCATCATGAGCTTATTATTAGAGATTCCCTTTAATCCTCCCTCAGTTTTGGTGTCTGTGTACTCAGGACTGGGACAGTCTCCCTCTCTTTCCCCCTTCTTTCCCTCTCTCTCCCAGTTTTCTTAATAACCTGAAAGTTGTGTTGTGGAGAAAAGGACAGCTGATGTTCACAGCTGATCAAAACCTGGGCTACTTCTGTATACAAGATAAAATCTTGTTTATTTGATAGGCACAGATTCTCATATGTGTGTGTATTCATTTTTTTGTGGACAACCTTTCTGAATAGCAAAAAACTGCTGCAACCAGCAATTCCTTCATGGGCGTAGTTTAAATTATACACAGGAATAAACTAGGAGGTTCTGATTAAAATTTGGATTTTGAGTAATTGTGTCCATTGCTCCGTCAAAGAAGCAGATAGTTGCTCTTCAGTGAAGACGGGAGACAACAGCAAAATTCAGACCTGTTCTGAATTTCATAGACACTGGGCAAAGTTTTGACATATTTTTTTCAGATCTCTCTGTTGACATTTCACTGTAGACCTTGTCCTTTAGTTTTCCCTGTGCCATGATAGGACAAGAGGTAATGGCTTTAAACTGAGAGAGATTTAGATGGGATATTGGGAAGGAATTCTTCCCTGTGAGGGTGGAGAGGCCCTGGCACAGGTTGCCCAGAGAAACTGTGGCTGCCCCATCCTTGGAAGTGTCCAAGGCCAGGTTGGATGGGACTTGGAGTATCCTGGGCTAGTGGAAGGTGTCCCTGCCCATGGCAAGAAATGGTACTGGATGATCTCTAAGGACCTTTCCAGCCCAAATCTTTCTACCTTGCTCTGATTCTCTGATTCTATGTTGGAGGTTATACATAGGGTGTCCAACAGCTCTTCTCTTGATGTACCTTACACAAAGGTACATGAAATAAAATTTATGGTATCTCTAATGAGATCAATGGTTAAGATAACTAATCAAACCCTCTCAGATCAGGTAAACAAACTCAGCAGATCAGCCTTAACTTAATTTGTGTCACAGGCATATATAAAAGGGTAGATTTTAGCCTATAATTAACTGTATTTATTTGCAGGTAGTCTTATGCTTTATTTCAGGGTTGGACCCACAGTGTGCAGTAGTTCTTGCTGCAAGAAATGCTTTCCTTCTGTCTCTTAGCCTCACCTCACTTTTAGTTCTCAGTCTGTAAGAATAAAATAAATGCAATGTGGTGTACATCAGCAGGCCTAGAAATTCAAAGGCATTTTTAGCAATGGCAAAAAAAAATTGAACAACTTCAGGTGATGCTTACGGTTCCTAAAAATGCAAGTATCAACTGGTAAGTTTTTTGAAAATTGAATATAAAATCATAGAAAAATGCTTTATTTGATTCTCTGTTTATGAGAAATTCATTTTATTTGACTTTTTTATTTGTAATATCAACTATATTGCAGAGCAGAGTTTCTAGGTGCTCCCTTATGGTACCATTCTTCTAAATTATTAATGCCGTACTGTTGATATATTGTCAGCCTTGTACATACATTCTATGAAAATGAGTTTTACAGTAGGCTGGGATTTATAACAAAGCTTGACATATGCAGCTAATTCACCTAGACAGTCTTGTCAGTTTTAGGTTCATAAATAATTGATACTCAGGGCTTGGAGTTCAGCTACTGTTAGTGCTCCAGCTGTTAAATTTCAGCAGCATAATGGATGAATATTTGTTTATAATTTCTGTACATGGACCTGATGTCAGATCCCTGGTCTCATTTACATAGGTAGATTGAGATGTTGGACGTGTAATGAGCATATGAAGATGATGAATTGTTTTCCTCAGTGCTGGTGCGTTTCTGTAAATGTTTGATTAGTTTTGAATGGATTACTGTTAGATTATCTGGTTCAGGGGTTAAAGTGAGCAGCTCTTTGCTCCCAAAGCTTTCGTGATCCCTTGCTGACAGATTTTAAAATTCATACAGTGATATTAGTGCTGCAAAAGCAAGGGGTGTTCTTTGCAACAGATGTTTAGTAATTAAACATACGGTTTCCCGGTTTGGAAGTTGCCTGGGAAATTTAAATCAGAATGATTTGTTTACCGTAGTTTGAGGGAATTACAGTTTCTAAAAAAATAATATACTTTTGCCCCTAAAGTGCTGGAGTTCTCCCCCCAATGATACTAATTAAAAATGAGCAAAACACACACATACCCTCACAATAATTTAGATGTTTAATGCCTTGGTAGACAGTTGCAAAGCCATCAAAACCAGAGGTTCTTCTCATTTTCTCCTTCTGTAAATTAATGAGCAATATTCAGAAGAACATTTTCAATTGGATGTCCCAAGCAGAGATGCTGAAGTAAACCAGATTTCCAGCCCTGCCTTTCTGCTGCAGCCCAGCTGGGAGAAGCTGTGGGATGGGGACACGTGTATTACACATAAATCCCGATGACGTAAAGAGTGTGAGCGAGGAGGGGGAGTGCAGTAAGGAAATGACGTTGGAGAAGAACAGAATAAATTAAAACGAGATGTCCTTTCATCTGTTACGACTTGGCATGTGCCGCATGACTAAAGGGATGTTGTGCTGAACCAGGAAATGTGGGGAGAGGCTGGGTCTGCCTTGCTGTGGGTTTATATAAAGATGGGAGGAAGAGGAGCATCCCCTACATGCTTCTCCCAGCCACGGTGACACAGGGAACGAGGTGGAAACTGAGCTATGGGGAGGAAAAGCCTCTCTGCCACCCCCACTGCCTCTGACCCTGCTCACTCAAACAAAACCCTTTACATTCCTGCTTTTTGCCTGTTCCCCTCCTGCCACCCTCCGAGCAAGTGTCCCTCTGACAGGAAGGTCTCGTGGAGCAGCTCCTTAACGGGAAGATTTAGTGGCCACAGCTCCGTGGAGCTGAGTCCCTCGCTCGCCACCGCGCCGCGTTTTGTCAGCCCGGCGTACAGTTCCCCTGGCTTGTCTGGCAATCATGTTAGTGATTATATGGGTAATGAAACACGTGCTCTTTTTGTCTGTGGCTCTGATTAATCTGCTTTCTATTTAGCCGTGATTTATGGTGCTCAACTGTTGAGGTGAGCGCTGGCCCATCAGTTCCATAGCCTATTACGGGCGCCGCGACGGCGAAATGCCTGCGAGGCTTGAACTGTTTCTTGACAGCCAGGCTTCCCGCTACATTCCCTCCAATCTGTTTTGCTTCCTGGTGTGACCTTTCATACAGTAAAATACATTAGTTGAATAGCACAGTCTCATTAAAAGAGTGAATTAACCGAAGAGTCTTTTTAACTAAATGACAGCCAAAGGACTGAGTGCTAATAGCCACGGGCAGTTAGAAACTTAACTCATGAATCAGGCTGTTAATACTGCTCGGTGCCTCAAGCGCTGAGGGCACCACACTCTCTGCTTGCTCTCATAAGAAGAAAAGCTCATTACTTTCCTCCTGATGGGAGAGAAAGAGTGAGCGAGCAATAATAAAGCTTGAATTTTTCAATACTGTTAAAAATGGGGCTGACAGATTGCCGACAATAGGAGCAACGGGCTAGACACTGCAAAGAGAGCCACTGAATTAGCAATACCATATATCATACAATCTAATTAAATCAACCCCGAGAATGAGATTAGTTTTCTGTGAGTGAAATGGCCTTTGAAAGAGCGCTATTAAATGAACTGTAGAGCATTAATTAAATAATTCACAGTGAGGGATTTTGCATTTATACAAAAATTGTGCACTTAATTGTCCATGCTGTATTACAGATTTGGCCTTATGTTAACAATGTGTCTGAAGCACACTTATTGGAGCGTATCAGGAACAGCTTAACGTAAATGCAGCTTATAAAGTTTTAAGGATTGCCAGAGAAACAGAAGAAAAGAAGTAACGATAGTAAAAAATACACTCGGAGTCAACTGCTTTTTCACATTAATCCCGTGCACGTGTGACAACTTGTTACATTTTTTTCCCCAGTGGAATGGCATTAGGCCTTCTGATTCTTAATTAAACAAAGCCTGCAACTTCTCATGATTTAGCAAAAAGAGACACCTTTAAATTACCTAAAAATAACATATGCATGAAAATAGCTGAGAAAAATCGATATTTTTCCTTGGAGGAAGAAAAAACAAACTATTTTCCTCAAGTTTTCAGTAAGACAAACAATTAAAAAAAACAAATAAGGGCCAGGAAGTCAATTCAAATTTTTAGTTTAAATCTTTGTCATGTTGTAACTTCAACTAAAGAATATGCCATTTTGAAATCAAAACCTTTGATTTCCCCATGCAAGCCATGGGAATGAAAAATCTCTAAAAAATATGTCATCTGGGGAGAGAGGTTGAAATTATAAAATTTGATGATGTTTTTTTCCCTCCAAATCCTGATATTTTCATAAATATCTTATAGCTTGGTACTAACATTAGACTCAATGTTTTGCAACTTCCTACAAGAGAGAAGCTTTGGCTGACAAATATACTTGACGCTGTGTATTTGTATTAAATACAGTATTATGAACACTGTTATTTTATCCATCCCCTTTCTCTACCTCCTTTTATTTGCATGTAAATTTGTGATGTTACTTTAAAATTTGAAAACAATCTACCCTTCCACTTGGATACTTGCAGAACAATTTAGGAATGTGTGGACCATTGGTATTTTAAGGTGTTGGTCCTAATTCTTGCTCTTCTTCATCCTTGCAAATATGAAAAAATGCAAATAGGGAATGCAGTCAGTGCTATACGTTGAAATTTTATACAAATACAGACAGCCAGGGGATACTTTTTCCCAGTGCTTGTAAAACCAGACTTGCATTTCTCAATGCATTTCTCAAATTTACTTAAGTTTATTTTATGATTGTATTTTATTTTTAACTTTGATTCTGGAAAAAGCAAATGAAATTCAGTCCTCTAAATGCACCCAACAGCGGCCACTTCAAAAATGTATGTGTAAATGAAAATATCCTTCAGTTATAATGAGATAAATCAAATTAACTTCCCAAATTAAACCACCAAAAGTTGGGAGACTTATCTACATATTCTCAGTCTTCTTACCAGCCTCAGATTTTATCAGTGGTTTCCTCAATCAGAAAAACGTTGTGTTTCAGCACTCATTTACTAATAGAAATTTGAAGATGGCAAGGGAATTGCGATAGTGAAGCCACAGGAGGCAGTATCTGTACCTGGCCAGCTAATTTTAAACAGAAAATAGAGGAATTGAATTAGGTGGCTAAAAATATTTCAAAGCATGTTCCTCTGTTTGGCTCCACCAAATACTTGTGAAGGGTGAGGTGTAACAGGAACCTGGAAATTTGATACAGGGCACGTAAGTACTTGCTGTCTGACACAGAGAAGGGGGTTGGTCTCTTCTCCCAGGTAACAAGTGACAGGATAAGAGGAAACGGCCTCATGTTGCACCAGGAGATGGTGCAACATGGATTTCTTTGTGGAATCAGGAGATTTCTTTATGACAAAGGCTGTCCAGCCCTGGCACAGCTGCCCAGGGCAGTGGTGGAGTCCCCATCCCTGGAGGGATGTAAAAGCTGTGTAGATGTGTCACTTGGGGACACAGGTGAGTGGTGGCCCTGGCAGTGCTGGGGGAACGGTTGGACTTAGAGGTGTTTTCCAACCTAAATGATCCTATGATCCTATGCTGGCACAGGCCATGCACCTCGTATCTTTGAAAGAGTTTGAGGTGTAATATTTGGCTCTTACGTTCATCCCACAAATAATAGAATAAACCCGATACCATCAAATCAAGAGCCAAGCATCAAGAGACAGCACCAAGGTGTCAAGAGACAGCCTCAACACCGGCATCCCTTGCTTGAGTTATGTTAAGAACTATCACCCTGAAACCTGGCAGCTGTAGCCACTACAGGTATGAATTAGTGATGTCCAGAGAAACCAGAGGTACCTGAGCTGACAGGGACGTGTCCTCTCACAGGTATAGATGAGTTGCAGCTACCCTACATTGTTTAACTGGCCTTCTTCTCAAATTCACACAAGGCTGCAATTTCTTTTGCTGCACCAGCTCATGCTGACTAGTCTTTCACTGAAAATATTTTCTTAGATGACACTGAAAGGCTCCGGTGACAAATCATTGCAGTTTTGTATTTCCATTTATTTTATTCTGAGATTTGGTATTGATATAAAACCACCGTGAACCTGTTAATGATATTTCATGTGCAGTAATGTCAAACTATTCAATCAGTCGCATCATTACCTTTCATATTAAGCATATTTAGTTTATTCAGTTGTAACAAAGCATTTCTAGCACTAAAGGTCTCCTTTCTCCAAAGTACTCAGTCATTTCAATTTCATTTCATATCATCTCTAAAAATGTATCTTTTGTCTTGATTTTAAATGAAAGCCAAAGGAACAAAATACTTTATTACCTACAAAATACTTTATTACCTAGCTGAGAAAACTTGAAGATTTGTTCCTTAAAACAGGCAACTGAAAATATTTGGGCTGTTTCGCTGTTTCACTAATAGAAGGTTGAACTTTTCAGGTATTTCCTATAGAATTTCACAAAGGCTTTGGAAGACTGGAGTACATTTATGCAATTGGTGGAATTGCCAATTAGAGGTCTGGATCATCCTACTGGACAGATGATAAGGAGGAAAAGACACAGAATTGTGAGAACAAAATGAGAAAGATAATGTAAAAAATTCAGGTATTAAGTGAAAATGTGTTTTTGAAGCAGCTGCACAAGTTTGGGTATAAGGTAAGGAAACAGCAGCGCTTGGATTTTTGAACTTTAGTTATGAGTGTTATAATAAATTAAATATATGTAGTTATAAGAATTGGTAAATTCAAAATCCACTAATACACCTGTTACACACTAGAAATTGAAACAAAAGTAAGGCACACTAAACAGCAAGAAAGTTCTGAACAAAGAAGTTTGATTAATCCTCAGACAAGTGTCTGGCTTTCTGTGGTTCCTCTGAATTTAAGTCTATTGGGCTGTGCCTCTTGCCTCAGGGCAGCAGGGACAGGACTGGCATTGTATTCATTTATTGCTGCTTCTGCTTAATATCAACATCCAAGACAGTCATCATTCAAACCAAAATGAAGTTCCAAAAGATTTTGGTACAACTGAAAAAGCCAGAGTTTTATGGCTCTGTCCCTTACCTTTTGCATTATCTATAAACTATGCCTTGTTGGAAATGAACTACTAGTCAGCATGGCAAAGGACCAGTGTGTTATATATCAATATATAATGCAAGAATGTGTCATTCAATATGCTGCAAAACTTGCTATGAAGAATTAATCATTCCCCTTCTTGAGCAGCCTCTTCAATGCACTCCAAAAAGTTGCCATTTTGGAAAATATTCCCAGTCAGGAGAGTAATCCAGCAGGTTTCTTTTTCAAAAGAAAGCTAATTATGGAATTTTAACGTAGAGTTTAATGTGCCTTAGAAATATCTCCTTCCCCTTAACAGCTTAGGAGGCTCCTTGCTGCGTTAGAGTTTGTCCTATGAGATATTTGACCCGCTAGGATCAGGCTAAGTGGGTGTTTAAGAAAGGCAAGAGGACAGGTCTGGTGTAGAAGTACTGAGAATGCCCTGGTATGGCCATCCCTTTTCAGACAACACCATGAATGTGATCAGAGCATGTTAATGTAGTGAGTTCATCTTTATAGAAGGTCTACTTGGTCCCTTCTCCTGAAGGGCTGGGAGTAGATGTGCAGATGGTCATCTCTGTCTTCAGGAGCTTCTATGCCCCGCCTAAGTGATTTTATAAATACATCTCTGTGAAAAAAATAAACCAGGAAAGAAGTGTCCTGCATGGCCTGAGGCAGAGTCGTGATATTTGAAGCTGAAATATGGGAATGGACATGTACCTGGGACTTCGGTCAACCACCATGCCCAGGAAACAGGAGGCTGCTGACACAGCTCATCTGGAGAGGATCTGAACCACGTGGAAGAGACAATGTCCTGTGGCAATTGCTAAGTAGCCAAATGTCTCCTCGGGCTCCCTGGGAGAGATGAAAATCAAAATCAATACATGCATGAAAGACCACTAAGAAAATTTGACTTAGAGGTACTTGTTCTCTGGGACTGGGAGCATTTTAAGTAAATAAACAAGAATCTTAGGCCATCTCTTCATCAGGTGTCCCAGATGATTCCATCTCAGACAATAACCTCACATGAATAAATGACTTGGCAAAGGCCCCTCTGCCCATCTGGTTTTATCAACCAATACTTCTTATCACTTCCCATCAGCGTTTGGATCCTTTCAGCAATTCAGGCTATAATAAATGTGTTGTAGATGTTCTAACAAGAAAAGAACAGATGCAAGTTTAGTGAATATTGAGTTTTAAACTTGTCTCATAGTGATTTGTGGCTGTGTCACCGCAAATATTTTTCAACGTCGTTGCCTAAGCCCTGGCTGTCACTAACGTGTTCAGCTGGGGAATAGGAGGCCTAACACTATGATCTCGGTATTAATGGGAGCTGTTGAGAGTGGCAAAGGTGATAAAGTATTGTTTAGTTATTGGTGCCATACTTTTGCTGCAGGACATTATTATAAAACTCTGTGGTTTTTTGGTCAGATTTCAATCACCTATCCAATAACGTATTTAGAAACTTACCGCAAAGAGTCCTAAAAATATATCTTTGGGGGGTTTTGTTTGTATTTTTATTGGGGTGCTTTGTTTTTAAGCTGTGACTAGAGCTAAGAAAACCTACCATCATAAAGAAAAAAAAGATTTCAGACCGTCTCTAATGTCCAGTTTATTCCTTTCAGTTTAGCTGTAGTTATTTTTATGCAAATGTTTCGGGTTCAATGCTTAACTCAAACTGAAAAAAAAATAAATAAGATAAATAAATCCCTGTGATCTGGGGTGGATTGGCAGCTACTAAAGGGAATATAGTTCTGCTCCTGTTGTAGACCTCTGGATATCTGGAAGGCTATCTTTTCTCCTGCTGTGCATGCATATTTTATACTAATGTTAATGGGAGTTGTGTGTGGGTATTCAAGAGACGGAGCATACCCCATTTGGTAGGTAAATTTATGTGTCCCTCTTTTTCATTATTCCCTAGACCAGTACAAGGAGAAATAGAGATATAAGATTTATAAAGCTTCTACAATATCCTGTTTTGCCAAATTGTATTCCAGCAAGGGCATGACAGGATTACTTACCTCACCCTTGACACCAGAAGAACACAAATTAATGACTCGCTGTCATTGCCATTAAGAGTTGCCGTGCATGTTTTTAAGTTATAATTTGAATTCCCTGAAATCCAAGCTTATAGAGATGGCCACGATTTCTTGATTTTAAACCTTCTGATGAACACATTCACTGTTACTCTGAACGAGGTACAGTACCTCTTTATAAAAGGAGGATATAAAATGAGATTATAAGAGTTTATATAGCTTTTAAATATCAAGCTGTCAGGGTTGGTGCAGGTAGAAATATTATAATCGAAGAATGGTGAAGAAAGAGTTTATATTAGGGAGAGGGTTTTCCAGTAAATTCATACCAAGTAGAATATAATGGAGACAGGCTTTTTGCCAGTGCTTTGGCTCTGCTGACCTCCATTTGCAGCAGAGATTAGCTTGATAAAGCCGACACAACCTCAATAAAACACTAACAATGGAAAGAAGTAAATAGAAATCATATTAAGCAGCAGCAATATTGTATGAATTGAAACAAAAATTTAGGTATAATAGCCTTGGTGGGTTTTAATATTGTTCCCAATCACATCACAATATGAATCATATCATAGTGATTCTAAATAACATTTATCATCTTTAAATCTTCTCTCCTGGTAGACGACTCACATTATTTGAGAGGCTTTTTTTCTTCTTTTTTTGAAGAGTTCATACATAATTAAATGTGCTGGAAGCAAAAGGTACAAAATACCTTGAGAAACAGCAACTTTTTTGTTATATGTTCAATTAAATGCAACAATTCCATATTTATTGTTATTTTGCTACCTTCCAGAAGTTAAATGAATAGAATAATAGAACAGCATTGCAGGACAAAACTCAAATAAATCTAGATGGGAAATTTTATTCAGTTTTCAATTACTGTGGCATTGCTAAATTCTGGGCACAATCTGTAGAGCATGACAAAATGAAAGGAAGATTGGTCAAAAATGAATTTACAGGGGAATAGAGTCTAAATATAAGAGAAAGATGGTTCAATTAATTTTGTCAGAAAATTATCTGTCCAAGGGACTATATCTTCATTTACAAGGGAAATGTTTGATCCATCATTTGGATGGACTTCTCTCTTCACTGTGGGGCTCCGGGGTTCGACTTTGTAGGGGTTCACTTTTCAGTGCACCGGGACAGACTTGAGACAGCCTTGGGAGACTCCAGACTCGGAGGGAAGAGGTGTGAGATGATGTCAAACCCACAAACGTTCACAATCCTGGCTCCAAAATGTCGATGACATGTTCACTTCCACCCACGTGAAAAGCCATTTCTGGGAAGACGCCAATCTTTATCTCCCTGAAGAACCGAGAGATTTTTATCCTATTTAGGAGGACTTAAACGCAAATGTTGACATTGAGGGCAACGTCTTGGGAGTGGAGCAGGAGTTCAAGCTGGTTTAGGACCTGTCTGGATCAGGGCATTGTGGACAGGATGCCCATTAACTATCCCTTTTCTCTCATGGCTTGTGGGAAGCATCTTGCTCAGGTGTCTAAGTTCAGGACAGAGGGATAGAAGTAGGCCCTGAATAGGGGAAGGAATTTAAGTTTATAGGATGGACAAGGAACAAGTCGGTGTGATGCTTGCTTGCTGGCCAATATCCCCTCCTGGTCTGCAGGTGGGTTTTGTGGATTGTGGCCTGATGAACACTTCCACATTGCACAGAAAACCTTCCTGGGTGCCTCATGCGCAGCTCTAGGTCCTCTTGAAGGCAGGGGATCAGGAGGTTTTTGCAGATGGGCTCCTTGACAGTTCTCTTTGAATAGTTTGGGCATCAATAGTGACCTGGTGATAGCTGACATGAACTGAAAAATGAGAAATGTAGGATATTTATCCATTTAATATCATGAAGTCTGATACTGACTCTGCCTAACCAAGATCAAATAGACAGTGCAGTCTGTCATCTGCAATCAATTTATCACCTTTCATAGCCTAGGTCTGGCTGATTAAATAGCCAAGTTAACTGATTAAAGGGTTAATTCAGATGTCCTAAATAGGGGCCCTATCTTTAGACTTTCTTTATCTATGTTTGTTCCAGGACACGGCAAAAAGAGTCATAAAAGTCATATGTAGGAAAAACAGAGCAGAATTTGTATTGCATGATAGTGATCTTAAAATACAAATTGTAGCTATACTTGACTAGTCAAAGAGTGGTCAGGTGGCATTCAGCAAGAAAAAATATATTCTAAAATACTATTACAGCACATATTTTATGGTAGGGCATGCACATTATGATTTCATGTTTTAAGAAGTTTAAAGATGGATTCATCTATTTGGAACAGAGGTTAATAAAGATAAAATGCAACAAGTCAATGAAGCGAACAATTAGATGAAATGAATAAAGCTAATTAGGATTTAGTAATTAGCAATGAGAATAAGCTAAATTTCACTCAGATGGCTAATTAACAAAAAGTGATTTTGCTATTTTAGATATTTAATTTAAGTCTCTATAAAATATATTTTATGTATCTAAAAATGAGTATCATATTTTTTATTCATGGCTGTTCACAGACCATTCTTTGAGCTGGTTCTCTCTGGCATCATGGCAAAAATTACATGTGAATACAGAAAAGCATGGCCAGAAGAAAATGACAAAGTATGGCAGGATGAGATGAAGCAGTCCATTGATGAAGATGCCCAAGAAAATGAAAAATGAAGCAAATGAAAGAGGAGAATGACCAGTGACCAAGATGGCAAAATCCAGTCATGTATAAGATGCAGAAATCTCTCAGGAGTTCAAGGAGTGGTGAGAAAATGAAGTCTTTGTTGTCAGAGTCCCTAGAGAAAAGGGAAGGACACTTCTGTGAGCAATATTATGACAGGGTTTTCTTTTGGCCTCACAAAATATAAAAGAGTAGCTGTTGCCTCTGTGAGTACACAAGACTGTTTTTCCAGCACTGTAAGATGCTCAGTAGCCAGAATTAATCTGCTCCTCCAAGGGATATCACCTGCCAAGAGGTTTCTGTCCAGAGAACAAATGCAATTGCTCATTCACAGTCCTCCACACTTTAAAGAGGCTTGAATGAATAACTGGTCAAGCCAGATGAAATCCTACTGGTTTGGGAGCAGAAAACGATGATCAATGAAACAGACTGTGCTGGGTTCACCACCCTCAAGCTGCTGAGTCAGAACGGGAAGATACCACAACCTCATCAGGGTCTTTTATTGATGTCCCAAGGATGAAAACCCAAGATCTTTACATTTGGAAAATGAATGTGCCAGACTTGTCGGGGCCAAGCTGCAAAGATGAGGAGAGGGAGCTCAGAGAAAGTGTGAGCTCAGCAAACACACACAACCCAGACATGCCCACTTGCGTCCATATGCACTCTGATTTAATGCTGTATCCTTTTAAATGGAAACCACGTACCATCAGGACAGCAAAACTGGCAGGATGGTGTCCTGTCTTCTGTCCCTACCAAGGGAAAAAAGGGAGAAAAACACAGCACTTAAGAACAATTTGTTTCTCCTATAAGAACAATGAACAAGCTGTTTATTTTTGCCAAAACTAAATAATTCTTAGTTTCATCAAATTCTTTTGACCTTGACATCTTTGCGCTCTTAGAAAAAAAAAAATTTTTTTGACCCTATGACTTTAAATCTTTGTTATTTGTACACTGTTTTTAAGATTTGAGACATGGTAGGGGCAAAAATTAAATCTACTACTGGCTTTTAACGTTTTCTAACTGATTTGGACACTTAAGTTGACCATTTCTGGTGCATGCATCAGTTCATTAATACATGAAAATACGCTATCAAACAGACGATCAAATTTCATGTAAAATAAGCTCTAGCATTAAAACTGTTCCTGGTATTTTATGTGTAACTCTGTGGGTAGATATATTTCTTGCTACTAGAGCAAAACTGATTTGTGTGATGGTTCCCCATCACGAAATCACTTGGAAGGTTGTGAGATAAAATGTCGCTTAGGATAATGTAATTGGCCTTAAGGTACAGGAGTTGAATTATTTTCAGTGATTTATAATCTGGAAATTAAAGACTCACTCATTTTCTAATTTAATTCCATCTTCAATGGAAAAATGTTCACTCTGAACTAAATTGGCGAGTAATGTTGCTAATTCAAATGCAGATGCAATTTCGATTCTGGTAGCAGTTTGCTGTGATTGACGAGTCCCCAATGGATCATAATGATTCTTATCTCCCAATCTCACAAATTCTCCAGCAGTTGTGATAATAACTTCAGCTAAGGAGAAAAGGCAAAAAATAAATTCTCTACTGCACTGTCAATTCAGGCTTTGCTTTTTTCTGACACGGAATGGGGTTTATTTCAAATCTATTGCGTGTTGGAGACAAATACGGAGCCTCACTGCTGAATTCTGTGTCATCGTAAAACTGCAGTTTAATTGTTTACTGATACTCTTCTAACTTGCTTTTAAATCTTTTAAAAAAAAAATATTTCAGAATTCTTACTGCTATTTAGCTTAAGTTACATTTAGGGCAATTTGTTGGTAAGTGTGAAATATTGGGGACATATCCAGCAATTAGCTACCATGAGCAATATTTTGCATTTTTAAATTTTTGTCCTATTTAAACATATATTAATATATATATTTTGTTTCCTCAATTATTACATTAAATCCTGGTACAAGTTATGGTGATGCCATAGCTGTAAAAATGGAATTTCCTTTGCCGTGGATGGGCTGGCACCAGACTTTTTAGATATTTATTTATGTTTCCACAATAAATTCCCATTGATGGGACAGGGAGTCTGATGAAACAACTGTGCTTCCCCATGCTAAGGCCTTGCAAAGTAACTGGTAGAAAGACTATGGAAAAAGTAACTTTTAAGGGAATAATACAGCTAATTTCAGGGCATGATGGGGAATATAAGGAAGGTTACTTCTTCTCATGTATATCTTCCTATTTCTGGGGATGTATTAATTCCAAATCTTAATGAATTTAATAATCTACCTACTATCAAAGTGTGTGCTTGTGTCTCTTTATCTCAGAAGAAAAGTTTCTTTTGCTGAGGAAGATCCTGCTCTCCTCCCTTTCACCCACTTCAGCTGGGTTTGCTCTTCTGAGAGAAGCTGGCAGAGGGACAGGGTGAAGATACAGGATAATTAAGAATGAGGCAATTAGACTCTCACTGAACTGGCACATTCTCACAGCGGAAAACGTGCAGTTACAAGAAAATTCTTCCCCGGGAAAGTGTCTGAAACCCAAAGGCTTATCTGTTACAGCCTTCACTCCTTCATCCTCACAGACAGATTATCCTGAAACCTATCTGATGTGGAAAGTAAAGGCAGGGAAAGTGGAAGTTCTTGAGAGAAGCTCTCACCGGTGATTGTGGTGGTGGGGTGGGGGTGGAGGGGCAGGGAGAGATGTTTCCCCCCCATCAGATACAACTGTCAGCGTCTTCTGACCCCCTGGGTGACCTGGGGGGAGCTTCCAAACCAGCCCGGGAGCAACCTCTGCTTCTTCCCTACAGCATCTTCTGTGGGATCAGACACATCCCACCATGGCTGAGGTCTAAGGGTGGTCTTCTCAGGGCTCAAGGCAGTAGGGCAGCTGTGGAGTCTGTCCCACACAGCTCTTCCTGGAGGCTCTGCTTGCTCAGACCAAAACCACTTGGAGAAATAGCCTACCAAAGGGAAGGGTTGCCCAGCTACGTGTGCCAATATCGCCAACTTATTGCTTATTTGCAAGAATATGTTTTTGTTAAATATTACTTGCAATAATATTTTTATTATTAAATTGCCTGTTCATCTGAAGCAGTAAAGGTTAAAAAATAAAAACAATTAAAGCATAGCTTAAAGGCAATTTTTCTCTCAAAGGACTAGCAAGATACTGAGAATATTTGACTAGAACCAAATAATTCACTTTACTGAAAAGGACCTCGAATCTTGATCTATTGCTCATGACATGTGACAGGGGGGGAAATGCCATGTTTATTTGGTTTTGTTTGCAATGCTCAGGCTGAGATTTAGTGTGAAGTGATGGAACTCCACCAGCTTTGCACCCTCTGGGCCAGGTTGTTTGTGTCATTAAAGTATTGACAGTGCGCAGGATCAGTGGAAGTAGAATATTGCTGAAAAAATCAAAGAGTGCCCCTTTGAACACACTTTATTGGCTTTTTCATCTTATCAGCACTTGCCATTATTAACCTGAGGATTTCTGTCTGAGTGGACTGTAGAGGCAGGGGATAGCAGGGGGGAGCAGCGGCAGGAGGAGGACAGGTAAGGTGTGGAAGAGATAAGATGATGTGCTCTTCCCTTTCCCCCATGCACATTCCAGGTGCTCACATAAATATCCTGATAAAACTCATAGAGCAAAAGCTCTCTTGGAGAAAAACTGTGCTGAGCCAGGAATCTGCACCACCACTGCCACTGGCTGGGACCTGAGAGTGTATAAACAGCACAGTCTGATGTTATCTGTCCACTTGCCTTTGCCCTGCACTGTGAGTAGGGACTGAGCAGGTCTAAGAGCTTTTAGTGCCCAATGGAAAAGTATTGCCTCCTCAGTTTAAGGAAAAAAGGAAAAAAAAAGCACCTGTCAGTAGATTTAAACACCTAGTGCAGCTGGTTTGGGTGTAATTGTATGCCAGATGTCTTCATTCAGTGGTTGTAAGTTTTCCAGAATAAGATAAATATGTATGTTCTCTCTGCATTTTATGGAAAACTTCCTGCTTTATTTTTTTTTTTCAGCAAAAAATATGACTCCTTAAGTGGTGCTTGGAATTATTCCCCTCGATCTGTGAACTTGGCAGTGCAGGTAGAAGTGTTGCTGTTGTCTGAGGTAAGGATTTTCTTCATCGTACTCTCAAAAAATATCTGAAATTTTTAAAAAAAAAAATCAGTTTCTAATAACGGTAAGCATCCAGCAAAGATAGTTTTTATTCTTGTCATACTCAGAATGCTGTAAAAGTAGGATCCTCTCAGTGGGAACAAGCGTAGATAAAACAACATAAACCACACAGGAGGTCAGATTCAGTCTCCTAACTGGCTATCAGTGCTGTGGGACATCTCTAATGGCAGGAATTGCTTAAGAAAATTCAGTATCAGGGACAGTTTCATTGGTATCTGGTGCCTGGAGTACTTTCTTTGCAGCTCCTGCCAACACTGGCTCATGGCCTTTCCCCAGAGTAAACAAAATCCAGGAGTGTGGTGGCCTCCAAGCAACTCTCCAAGCAACAACATCCTCAGGAACTTGAAGGGTGGAGGGAGAGCAAATAATCTTTAAAACAGCAGAAACACGCGGCCACTGGTGCCAGCGCTGGCTGTGATGCCCTCTCCCACTCCACAGTGTGTCTCTCCCTTCTCCTTATTGATCATGCAGACTTCTGAGAAGCCCTTGTTCCAGTGAGACGGGGCACTCCGAACCTCATCATCATACAGGAGGGGGGGGTTTGTTTGGCAAACCTCGTGTGTGCAGAGGTGGGGACTTACACTGAGCATTGGCTCTCAGTCATTCCAACAGCTGAGTGTCTTTAAAATATACTGCTGTGCTCATAATGTCTTGCCAGTGTTTCACATTAACCTTTAGACTATTTGAATTTAACTCTGTAAGTAAGCTAGATAGCTTTCTAAAATGGTAGATAATATAACAAAAAAAGGTGCAGACATGAATGGAGATATGTGAGCAAAGCAGTTATTAAAATTAGAATGATTGATGCTATAATATTCTGAGGTATCTTCTATGTGGAGCTCCAAGAGGCTGTTCTCTTTAATATGCACGTGGAGCTGCTAATTGGGGTGCATGCAGTAGGTAAACTAATCCAAACCACAAAAATAAATCCAGGGCAACAGGAAAGAAAAACACTGCTTCTTTGATACTCTACAGTGTTTTGGAAAATGCCTTTGGCTCAAAGGTCCAAATTTGTTAATAAAATCAAGGAGTTGAGCTTCTTTGTCCTAGACGTGCATGGAGAACATGACTATAAAAATGTTTAGCAATGAACTCATTTGCGGCAGCATGACACAGACCAGAAACCCTCTGAAGGGATCAAAAGACTCCAGGAAAAATAGCTGCCAGCAGTTCTACTCAGGTTTCACACTTCTGGATTACTTGTAACCACTACATGTGTTTATGGTTCTTGATGTCCTTTGAAAGGTTAAAGACTTTCTGCTTAGTAAGGAGATAGCTGGGAACATCATGACATCACATCTTATCCCGCTTTTTCCACACATCTTTAAACCAATTTGATCACTGCAATGGAAGAAGAACTGGAAGCTGCAGGGGCATATCCTTTTGATTCATGAACATAACTCCCGTTAACTCTAGTGGAAGTTATGCACTTGCTTTGGGAGGAGAATATGTCACAAAGAGCTGATGATCATCTTAGACTAACACAGCGGCATGCTGAAATCTCTCTCACGCAAAATATGTGTTCACTTTCCCCCTAATTCCCTGGTGCAGATCACTGCCAGCCCAGAAACATGCGCCCACATACCAGGAATGATGTGTGGGAACAGCAGCTGGCAGAGATTAGAAGGATGAGAAGCAGAAATCGCAGTTATTTTTGAGATGGACCTTATCTGTGGGGAAGCTGGAGGTCAGCTCCTTATTTACACAAGGGAAAGCGAAGAGAGAAATTGTCACCTGACAGAAAAGACAAAATAGAAAGAATGAAGCATAAAAGTTTCCTAGTTTACCTATTAGTACAATATGTAATTGGATGGAAGTAGCAGGTTTCAAAAATTTGTCTTACTATAATGACTATAATTTTTTAGAGATCGAAAATGAATCTGACTAGAAAATACCATTAAACTACCAACTTGCTTAAAATTTAAAGGGTAATGCACATATAATGCTTTTATTTAATAGCCCAATTTACAAAACGTCTAAAATTAATGCAGATCTTTTCAGGACAAAATCAGCTGTAACTGCACCAACTAATTTTTGCTCATTTGAACTGAATTATTAATAAGAGAGAAATATACCATATGTTCCCAAAAGAGCTGGATACATTTATTTCAAATAAAATTGCCGTGTTTGGTGGAATATAAGAGGTTTAAATGCTTTCAGAGAAATGGGTTACTTATATACTGATTTAATAGAGTATAAATCAGACTGCATAATTAGGGACACAGCTGTTTCCTAACCTAAAGCTGCCAGCTTTTGTTGGTTAAGTTCCTTTATCACCTGCATGGCTTTAATCAGCAATAATTTGTTCTTCTTGTGGAGCAACACAAGTTAATCAATAATTTTGCTGTTTGTACTATACTGGAAAAAGGCTTTTATGGCAGGTTTAGCTTAAACAAGGCATATTTTCTCCTGACTTATTCACTTGATTTATTTAATTCTATTGTGATCCTGATATTAATTAAAAATGAAAGTATTTTTGGTAACACAGCCTCTGCCTACACTTGGTACAAAGATATATTGGTTTAACTTTTTAATTCGCTTTCCTAAGTTTGCACTATATACAGGTTTGGGCACAAAACCCAAATCCTGACCCCGTAAGCTAAAATTCCATGAAAACATCTCCCCTTAGAGAATACTTGGAGGTTTCCATTCTGTCTGGTCCCAGGAAAAAAAGAAAGAAAAGGGTAATAAGTATTCCTCTTTTATTCGGTTTAGGTTTTGAAAAGTTCCTTGACAAGCTACCAAAGAAAGAAGACTCTGTACATGTTTAACCTACAACTGGAATTTACTCTTAACCAATATATCTGGTGACAGCACCCTGTCACACAGCCCTGGCTTTACCATTAGGAGGTCAACAAGGGTAAAAAATCATAATGAATAAATAAATAATCATTTCAGCCCCCAAAATACGCAGTGACTTACTGAGCCCCCTTCATGACCAGGTCCCCACACACACAGGGAAGGGAAGGTGATGGCACACTATTCCCCGCAGACACTGCTAATCTTTTAGAGCTTTCCCTCCCCCAAATCCAGGTGCAAATTTTGAAGCCCTGGGCTTAGGCTGGGTTCAGAACCCTTAAGGACTGAAATTTTACCTGAGGTCAGTGTGACTCCACGCTCTCTCCAAAGGGACCGTCGGTTCTCTCACGGTCCTCAGATGCTTCCTGCCCACCAGGTTTAAAACCACGGGATAGATCACTTGGTCAGATCCAGTGGAAAATGTTGACTGATTGGTAACTGCAGATATCCTAATTAGGTATCCCTGGTCTCCGGAAAGAAGGAACTCCAGATGTAGCAGCAGATTTTTGTGAGTATATTTGCACCTGGTTTTCACTCATTTTGCACTCTAATATGAATCTAAGTGAATAAAACCATTCAATCTGATCAATACATTATTTTCAAATGGGTGATTTGGGAGGGTAGACTTTCTAAAAAGCCACATCCATAATGTGAAAACATGGGAGACTTTCAAAAGCCCTTTGCCATCTGGATGGGCTTCACACACAGGGGAGAGGGAGGCAGCTCACAAGTGCATGAAAGAAGCAAAGTTTCATTTGTAAAAGTTTCACCAGCCATGAAGAGCTGTTCATACTTCATATTTTTCCTCTACTTAAGAAAGTTATAAAACCTGACTCAAATGCCAGCAAAGTTAGTTCAGAAGTTCCTCTTGGCTTTAGTATCTTGGGATCAGGGTGGAGACCACAGAATGTTTGCTTTGAGTTGAGATTTATTGAATACATAAAACATTTTCATAATATATTCATACAAATCCTAACCTCAAAAACTATGTAGACATGTATATATGTATATTCTTAAGTGTTTAAACATTACAGGGTATTAATTTTAAAAGTCTTGGTGAAGAAGCTGTAGAATGTGATATTTCTAAATTAAATTCTTAAATTGTAATTGGCCACGTGAATAACACTGGCTGTTTTCAGGTACTCATCGAGTATTATAAAAAAGCAGTACTGGATACAATTCGAAACAAATTATAACTGAATATTTTTATTTACATCCCAGTCAATCTCACACTAATGCAAGCCTATGAAAATTCACCTCTGCAAAAGGGGATTAATTTTCCAAACTCTGTCATAAAACCGTGGAGGCTCCAGTAGCACTGGCTTCAAGTAAGAAGATGTTCCTTAACTGCAAATGTAACTGTATTTTTATTTAGGGGTGGGGGAAGGAGGTGGATTGGGCCGTGAGTGATTTCTGATGCCAGGTTTATATTTTAAATAAGTATATCTTAAATGCATCTGCTGCTTCCAGTCTTTCTCCAGGCTTACACACAGATAATCACATTCCTTCCTTTTAGAGCCAGAATATTCTTTTAAAACCCCAAAGAGACAATATGCAACTTAAAGTAGAAAATTAGCTTCACTCACAAATTATGCATTAAAGAGACTTTGTATCTCACTGTAGGTCTTGCTCAGAGGGAACTTCCACTTTCACAGTTTCCAGCTGTGCAAGCCATAAAAATTTTATGCCGTAACTTTTACAGACTAAGAAGGAGTTTCTCCACAGTCAGACTGGTTTGAGGAGCTGCCACTAAAGCACAAGCTCCATCTAACACCTCCCAATTAGCTCTTTGTCCCTGATGACAAGAACAGGGCCACCAAGGGGACAATCTGAAACTTCTGACCAGCTAATCGAAAAATCTGCAAATCCTTCTCCTTCCGCTCAGGATAAAAGTTAAATGCATGAATCCCAAGAGACACAGAATCGAAGAAAACAACTTTTGCAGAGCTCTTCTCTCCTCCTTTGACAGCTCATATTGCCACACTCTGAAGACCTTGCTTGTTTACATGCGGTGCCCGTGGTTTCCTACAAAGAACCGCCTTCCGTGGCTTGATTCCAATACAGAAACCATAAAAACATCGCGTCCAAACTCATTTTCTGTGTGTGCCATAACACAGGCATGCCCACAGAAATGTGAGCCGTACGCTGTGAGGTCCATGGACATCAGCAGGTGTCCCAGCAGCATCACTCTAGCAGTCAAACACAAACCTGAAATCCTTCCCTGGCACAGGGTTGAGGTTTTGGTCAACAGAGATAGTCCTTGGCTCTCCCGTGGCTGAAATAGATGAATTTTAGCTGATTTGCTTGTTAAGCTGTACTTTCTTTCCCTTGAATGTTCCCGCAGCCTTATTTCAAAGTATTTGTTCAGATTTATGAGTAGGTTTTCATAGAATGATGGAAGGGTTCGGGTTAGAAGGGACCTTAAAGATCATCTACTTCCAATCCCTCTGCCATGGGCAGGGACACCTTCCAGCAGGAGGCCCAAGCCCCCTCAACAACCTCACGTAATTCTCATATTTTTCACCGTTAAGAGCAAAAATAAAAACCCAAAACTCCTTTGTAAGTTAGAAAGTCCAGAGATCCTCCTCTCTAGTGAGAAGGCAGGGCTCAGGGAAGAGGTGATTTCTATAACTTTCCGATTTTATTTATAATTAATTTCAATTTCTTTTCCACTGTTCCAAGTAACACCATTAACAGTAATGGAAAAGTTATTTGGAAACACTTGGTTTATAATGTTTAACTTAGTGCAGCTCAAGATATGATATAGGTTTAGATCAATATATGCAAATAAAGAACTAGTAATTAAAGAACTGGTGCTTCCTATGCACAAAGAACATGACTTTTCTCCTTTGTGTCTCATATCAACTGCATATATATTCGTAGCTGTGAAGGTATGACCCCTAATTCTTAATTTTGAAACGTTGAAAAAAATTGAGAAGGGCTTGTAAACAAGATATATTTGGCCATTCCTTCAGTGTACTTTGATCTATGTAATAAAGGTCAGCGCTCAGTGCTTCATTCTACATTCTCCCAAATATCTAATTGCCTAATTATTGCATTATTTCACAGCCAATCAGCTGGAAGGATTTGTATGGGTGTATGGCAGAATAAGAGGGCTGTCAGTCTTTGGTTATGGTCCTATAGTTCTAATTCAAGAATTAAATATCTGTCTTTTCTAAAAGTCATTACATGATTTATTGGAAAATTGGTAGAAACAGCCCTGGGGGGGTTGTGCTCAAAATCTGGTTTAGAAGATTGGCTGCTAGCCATGACTTTTGATTTTCTTGTCTCAAAATGAATAGCACTGCCTGTTTCTATGCAAATTAAATGTTTGAATGTATTTTTTAAAGATAGATTATATTTGTTAATTTAATTGTATTTCTTATGCAGTGAGGTGATTTGTGTTTTGATCTTTATTTCTAGAGGAAAACCCTTTCACTACTGATTCCCCAGAAGTGCAGGGCTGCTTTTTCTGTTGTTCGATAGCTCTAAAATGTCTTGCAGAAATTGTAGGTCAAGAATTACAGCCATGGTAAATCATGCCTCATGAATGAGAAGTCATCTGTGATTTCTCTAGGGTTCTTTTGGTCTGTCTTTAAAATGAGCATAATATTCAGAAGAAAATAAAGGCTTCTTTAACATATATTGGCATAAATATGAACCATGCATGTTTATGACATTTAAGCTCTGTTGACATCTAGAATTTAGGCTGTATCGAATAGAGAGGAGCTCCTATAAATAAAATTCCAGAAAATAATATTTTAGAAAGACCTATTACCAGTAATTATTTTTAAAAATGTGATCAAATTTGTTTTCTGGATATAAAAATAAAAATCATTGCTTCCAACCATGGACCCAGAGGTGCCTCCATCCTCTCTCCCCTTGCTTGCTGAGAATTTACTAGTGAAGTTTTTGGCTTTATGCACCATTTAACTGTTTCAGGACCTGAAAGTCACCTTTTAGGACTGAAAGAGAAATAGGTTGATTGTAACTCCTGTGGGTGAGTGTGGAGCTGAGGACATCCAGGGGCTGGCAATTCTGGGGGACGCCATGGGGCTGGGCCAAGGGAAGGGTGGTTGGCTGGTTCTCTGGGGACTCAGTACCTCCCAAATCCTTCGGTGTGTGCCAGCAACCTGAGTTTCTTTTCACCCATCTGCTTCTGTTTCTGAAATAACTGATTCCTTTTTATAACAACAAAAGTGATTCACTTTGCTGCCATTCCCAGAAGAGCTGCAGGAGATAGACAAGGACAGGTTTCTTTGTGGCTTCATGCTCCTCCTTCCCTACAGGAACTGCCTCCCATTTCACGCTTACCAAGCTGAAGGCTCACGAAAATCAATAACTGCTCCTGCCTTTTCTCCCTCTTTTCTGCCGAAGTATCTGTCAAAACAATACTGCTGGACAAAAAAAAAGTCACAAAAATGTACATTTGAAAGCAAACAAGGGGTTAACTTTCCTGTTTCTGCATCTGATAATTTATAAGGATTATTTGCATCCGTTGTCAGCCACTGGACTCATGTAATAGCCCTAAAGCTGAAAAGGGCAAATAAGAGGCACATCAGATGCAGCTGGATGGATACAATAGATTGAACATCTCCAAAGAACTCCCATTAGAGTCCATTGGGTCAATAATCCACAAACTAAGAAGGATTTACATGATAGGCCGTAACATCCGTTTTGGAGCCATTACATTTTATCAAGGCAAGATACAGTTTTAAAACTATGATGACATGCAGGTCTAGCTGCCTGTGAAGATGCCATTCCAGGTTGCAGCATAACGAACAAATGGAACCAAAATTAGTAACAGGATCATAATAAGTTATACATTCAATTTCACAAAATATCTCCCTGAGACGCAGTGTATTTCTTGCAATGAAACTAAAAACTTAGAACAAAGCAGCGTACACCATGAACTATGAATAAGATGCACCTTTATTGAGGGAAAAGAGAGACAAAAATGTATTTTCTACATTATCTTAACATACTGTGTTCAATGGGGATCTATGGAAGCTTGGAATAATAGTGTGACCTGTTTTCAGGAGTAGCCAAGCTGGATTGAACCTGTGACAGGAGGATGTAGAGGAGATGCTACTCTAACCCCTTCTTCCACACCCCTCCTTCCATCTCTCTGCTCAGGGTACCCAGAAATTAATTTCACCTTGGTTAAATTTCGAGCAGCCTCAAAATTCCTCTAGTTTATGCCAGTGAGAAGGGCTTTCTGTGTACCAGCTTCCTTCTCTGACAGTGGACTACACTTTCTCAGAGAGAAACTTGCATCAATAGAAACATCTGAGGGGAAAATGAGGGGGAACCGCCAATTTTATTGACCTTTTCTTTTGTGCCAGGACAAGGGTATTAAATGAATGTAGAAAACATCAGGCTCTCATTCCTTTCTCCCCAAAAGTTTGTACAGTAAAATAGCACTGCAAACACAACACATGGTACATCTGCAAAAGATTTAAACATTAAAAATTAATCTCAGGACTTTATTATTCCTTTGTAACTCAGTACTGCAACGATCTTTGTGTGGTGAAGGTCTCTGCAGTGCTCATATGTGCTCTTACGCTTAGGCAGAATGCCATGAATTAAGGATGGAGCCTAAACCCTGCCTTTGAATTTCCTGGCTTTTGTTAGTTTGTGTCATAAACTCAACATTATTCAAATCTAGGGTTTTGTATTTAATATTATTAAATGCCTCCTCATCAATGCCAAGTCTGTAATTGGTCACAGTGAATAGGTGATTAGACAGATAAAGTGCAATTGTGATTGCAAAAACTATCACCAGGTTTACCGAGGACAATAATTATGTAGCTTATAATGTTTGAAAATATTGCCTAAATCTCCTTCCCACATGTTGTTTGTGATGGAAAACAATTAGACAAAGGATTCTTTTTCTAAGCTGCCTCTGATTCAGATTTGCCTGATGAATGGTCTTTATACTGAACCCAAAGCATTTGTTCCAAGTAAATTATATGTCATTGCAAATGCAAAAGGTCTGCTTCACAATGTTTATTGGGATAAATTAAATCTTCTAAAGACGGTAAACAGAAGGCCTCAATAATTATTCACTTCTGTATAGTTTAAACTGAAAAGGATGTTGCAGTTAAAAGGATGGAGATGAGGCAAACAACACTCCCTGCTTTGTGTTAACAACATAAGAGGTACAATAGGGAAATTTAATTTGATACTGATCTACATGAGGCATAACACAGCAACACAGTTTCAAATGCTACTTTTCTAATGGCAGCCTTTGAATTGCAAATTTCCACCAAAACCACCTGATTCATTACTTGAACACGTTCCCAGCCCAGTCGAGGAGTTTTCTCTCCTCAGCTTCCGTAGAGGCAGGAGCAGGCTCTGCTTCCTTGTCGTTTCAGGAGGTGGAAGTAAAACCTGACGGCTGCTTTACTTGCGAAAGCCTTGAGCCTGCAAGGTGACCAGCACACAGGCAGCTCGACAAAAGAAATGCTTCTGGCTTTGCTGCAGCAGCCCAAATCTCTCCTTGCAATGAAAGGTCAAATCCCAGAACGGCCCGCAGGCCTTTGGGAAGCGCTCGCCTCATGCTCGGAGAGGGTTCTTCTAAAACCTGGCAGCGATTCGAAAGCGTTTTGTGGCTTCTGTGGGCCATCCAAAACCCGCTGAAAGAAATGACGATCTTTCATTTAATGCCATCAGGCTCCCAGTGGAAAAGTGCTCTAAGGATGGCAGAGCCCTTCAAGGCAGGGGAGCCTTTGACAGGAGCCTCTTTTGCCGCGTCGCCGGTGCCACAAAGCTGCGCACGAGGGACGAGCGTGGCCTGTAAGCACAGCGAAAATCTCTAGTGCTTTCTCACTTCATGTGAGAAGGCTGTGATTCAGCCACTTCACACGTGAAAAGATACAATGGGCTGCCTTTGAAACTATATTCTCCTCGAGCCTAAAGTGAATATATGGGAACTTTAAAGGGTGTCAGTTAATTAGGTTATGATCTAGCTTGACATAAAATTGGATCCTAAATAATTTCTGTACATGTTGTCAGCTCTTTTTAGTTGCTCCATTAGCTCACTCCTGAAACCATTCTAATTTTTCTAAATTTCCAAGTGGTTAAAACTCACTGGAAACTTGTGCACAGGTGACTAAAAACTGCCCTATGGACTATTAAAATGCCCTATGGAAAATTATTAGCAGATACTCAATTACTTTGTTGTCTTTACTAGACTATTTCTAAAATTTTCAAAATATTTGTTTCTTTCTCTTTTAACCCCGGTTCTACATTTCAGGTGTTTTTACTGCTTGACTGATTGCAACGTCCCTTGGAAGATTTTCACCACCTCCTTACCATTCATTAGTATTCACAGGCACAAGTACACCTCTAACACATTCGTGCATGGACTCCCAGACAAAAGCTCTGTTAGTGGGACTTCATACCTGATCTTGAACACATTTGTATTTAAACATACGTAAGTGTTGAAAAATAAATAAATGTTTGTGTGTTATTTGAAGGTGGCATCCAATTTCCTCTCTGCTTCGAGGACACACTCCCCGTTCCCCGATACACCCCAAATCTTCTGCCACCTGGAAGGATTGGTAGCCAGTCAGGAGGGGAGCTTTTAATATCCCTGCTGTTCAGCAGGGGCAGGGCGAAGGGGTGTACAGCAGAGCAGGTTTGAGGAAGGTACAGGGATCTCTGGTCACAAACGTTGGCAGGGACAGGACAGACAAGCACCCTGAACACTTCCTTACTTAAGGCAGTGCCAGTAAAATTCAGATAAGCACATATTGCATATTCACCTCTGAGGATGGCACAGATAATATTTACAAGATGTGGAGACTCTCTTTTAGCGTTTCCAACAGTTTATAAATAAAAAAATACCTTTGTCAACTCCAGGTTTTCCCGTGCCTAGCAGGTGGCCCAAGGAAGCAATTACAGTGAGTACTGAACAAGCAGAATTTTCCTCACAAAACAAGTCACTAAAATCCTTTATATGTGAACAAGCTTTTATTAATGACCTCTTTGAATTTTACTGGTGAGCCCAGCAATAATACATGGGTATTGTTAGAAATGTAAATGTAAAGAGATAAGGAAATTTTCAGGCAAATCTGTATTTAATTTCAAAGAAAGCTGCTCATTTCTAATGGCCTTGTTTGCATGGATATCTGATGGTAAGGCTAGGGCAGGGTCACAGCAGATAAAACCTAACAGGAATGAAAAGCAAATATTTATTTTCTCTTTGTCTCTTTGGGACTCATTTGCGTTAAAACTGCAGCTTTTCCTGAGACTGTTAGGGAAAAAAACCCCATCCTTATTTATGCATTTAATATTAGGAAGGCTCTTTGAGATTAAGGTTATACAAAAGCTGATTCCACTCTACATACTCGTCTTTGCACAAAGAACACCAGGCTGAGATGAACAGTTTGGATACTGGGTTTGTTGTGTACTTCAAATTTGCATTTTATTGCACCTATGTATTTTTATAACTGTATTATAGATCCTATCGTCACACTTGGTTTCTTTCCTGAATTCCAGCTGCTATTCTACAAAGCTATTTGTCACTCATTTTAACCTTGAGCATGCAAAACTCCTCGCAGGCTTAAAATTAAGCAAGTCCTTGCATGAAGAGCGATTTAATGCATCTAGTCAGTCTTCCCTGCCTCCCTGAAGTCCTTTTGCATTATCTCCACTACCCTCCTTGCTCTTTGGCTCTGGAAAAATGTTTTGTTGTCATCCTTTATGTCATGAGATTCCTTTTAGAAATTAAAAAGAATTGTGTGTGGATACATTTTACTGAAGAAATTATTTTTTCTGTAAGTCTGGGAAACTCACTGTCATCATAGAATGGTTTGGGTCAAAAGGGACTTTAAAGATCATCTTATTCCACCCCCTGCCATGGGCAGGGACACCTTCCACTAGCCCAGGTTGCTCCAAGCCCTGTCCAACCTGGCCTTGGACACTTCCAGGGATGGGGCAGCCACAGCTTCTCTGGGCAACCTGTGCCAGGGCCTCCCCATCCTCACAGCAAAGAAATTCCTCCTAATACGCAATCTAAAGCTACTTTCAGTTTAAACTCACGTTTTAACCTTCTATAAGGACAGGCAACAACTCCCCCAAGCACTTTTTGCACCAGGGATGCTCCCAGTAGAGACAAGAAGGGCTCCCCCTTGTGCAGGACAGACAGAGCCTGTCAGGATGGTTGTGTCCATGCTTTCCTTATGTGGTAGAATGCAAATACCCCAGGGGTTGTTGAAAAACAAGATTACTGTTCCAGGATATTTTGCATGCCTCTTTATTTCTGTCATTGCTGCCTTTGATACACAGTAAAGCTGTAAAATGTGATCAGGTTCTCTCCTTTTTTATTGTCTGCTTCGTGTGAATAGGCAATGGAGCAAAAGCCAGCTGTTGTTAAAGCCTTAATGTAAAAAGCTGTAAAAACACGTTTCTTTTAAGCAGCTGATTTACTTTTCAGTTAAAAAAGAGGTAGAACTCAAGTAATGCAGGAGGCAGGATCTCTCAGTGGAGTTTTATATGGAATAGCATTTCACATCAAAATAATTACATCTTGATGCTGATTAATGATTAAACTGGCTCTTTAATATTCCTTTCTGAATACCAGCTTCAGTCTTGAGATCGGCTGCCTCTGAAGTCAATAGAAGTCATGTATATGCCAAAAAACCCAAGTTATCTTTGTCATTAACCTTGAGAAGCATCATTGATTACTGGCAGTAAGAAAGATCTAATGCTTTTAGAGAAACAAAACAATTTTCAAGGTGTATTTGAAGATGAGTTAGATTAAGGTACAAAAATATTGATACGATTTGCTACAGCTAGCTCCCAATTGCTTTGTAATGCAGTTCAGTTTACTGGTATGATAAAAAAGGGAAAAGTCACCATGTTGCCTTGTTTTCCAGTCAAAATTAGCATCTGGTTATGATGCAGAAATCAGTAGAAGTAGAGAGTCATGTGAGAGCAATGCTGATGTTCTAAAAAGATCATTTTAATCAACAGAGTGATCATGACTTTGCTGCACCATTCACTTAAGCTCCTTTGTGACTCAGATGTATTTGAAATCGTGACCTTATGCTTAAAACCTGACAGGGAAAAATAATTACACATGTGTTTTCTGTGGCTCAGGAGATATCAAAACCTAATTCCAGAGAAATTTCCATTCCACTTTTTGGTTTGAAAAGGGTTTGCAAGCCTTGAGAATTTTAGCTGCCTTATATCATCATCAGTTCTTAAAACTATTGATGTTACTCCTCCAGTAGATAAAACACTGGTAACTTGAGTCTTTTTGAGTGAATCTTTTTGTACCATTTGGAAAGTACAAAACTGCCTTCTGTGGGGAGTTCTGCACCATTAAGGACTTGCACGTTTAAAATTCAACCATTGAAACTGCTTTTCTTTCCATTTTCTCAATAAATGTTATACAAAATAATGCGTGTTTAACAAAGAGATATGTGCTCTCACTCAGGTTAAGGATTTCTGAGATTAAATAAATATCTGGCTATCGTACATTGCCTTCATCAGGCACATTAGTGACAAATTTTGAAATAGAGGAAGCTTTTTTGGGTGCTTTGTCCATCAGTTTCCCAAGTGGGTGATAACATTTTCAGGGTATGGTCTGTCCTAGCAAGTTTCAGTAGACTCAGATATCAGGGACCTGTAATGTTCTTTGTCAGGCAAGTGCATTTCAGATCACCACAAAGGTTTTGCTGATGCTCTTTTCGTATATTATATGCATTAAAGGACTAGAGATATACTGAGAATACAGCCCCAAACCTGCCTTGTTTGGTGTTTTAAAGGAGCGTGTCAATTTAGTGTCTTGGGAGAGAAAAAGCCCAGAGCAGATCAGATAAAAAATGAAAATCGAAGTTGGGTCATGTGCTATTGAAATAAATGAATAATGAAATAAAGGATGTTGTGCTGAAATAAAATATGATATAAAATCGTTCTACTCTAGTGCTTGCCTAGCAGCAACGCGCAGAAATTTAAGGCCTAAGTCAATGGTTCTAGCTCAGGCAAACCCTCAAATATTCCAAGATTTTGCCTAAGCAAATTTTGTAGAGGTTACCAGTGGTAAACCTGCATGAGGCTGACTTTAGTCATATGCTTCCAGCTCTGCCTATTTTATTAAGATGTGACCCTTCTCCTGCTGCAAGCTCATCCCTTACACCATGATTTGCAGCAATTAATTGGTCTCCTCTAAGCTGACTAGCAAATCCATATACTACTGTAATTACCTGAATGTAAAATATTTAGGAAATATCTATCATGCTCTTGGAAGTCTCAGGTCATTGAAAGAAAGCCAATGAAATTGCAAACAGGCTGAAGGGATTGGCTATCAGGTACCTTTCCTCCCCCCTCCCCATTCTCTTGGCTCTTAGCATTTGTCTCTAGGGCATGACCAAATAGTGGCCATGTGTCATAAAGACATTTATCATGTAATTACAGCGTTAAGATCAGTTTCTGTTGATGTGAGATGATTACTGTGTATTTCACGCTTTTCAGGTTCCCAGCTGGGATTCAGAGATTTAAGGACATGGGATATATATTTTTTAAATTTATGAGGTAGCCATTAATTTAATTAATTGGACCATAAGAGTTCAGTCAGTGACCAAATAAGAATCCTGCGAAACAGAGGGAACCAGATGTTTTATGGAGTTTCGATATTTTTGACATGTATAACTTTGCAAAGCAAAGGCCTTTGTTTCCTCCTCAAGGAAGAGAACATTTCGGTGAAGTAAGGAAAATGACACATCAAAGTCACTCACTGTGAAACCTGATATTAGAATAAGAATACTGTTCAAATGAGACTATTTTAAGCCTGACTTAAATTGTATTGCTCCTGTGTGTTAGCAATAGCCCGGTGCCATTTCTCTATGCCTTACATCAATATTTGCCTTTTTAAAACCTGGGCTCAGGCATTGTAACTGTGATTCCTTGAATTAATTCTGAGACTTTATGTTGTGGTTTTATTTGATTTTGTGTTTTCAAATTGAGATCCGATTTCACTTATTGTGAGAAGAATCCTGTCACCAAGGTGACCATGAAGCTGTATTTCTGATGTTTTCAATATTCACTACATTTATATGAGCTGTCATGAAAATGGATTTCCATTGAACTCCTGTTTCCTCTGATATTGGGGTCAGCTTTTCTGGCCATCCTCACAGCTGTTTAAATTACTATATGTTATTTTTAAAGTCTTCATTAAATCAGTTTAAGATTTTAGTGAAATATATTTTAGCTTTCTTTCCATTATCTCTCAACGTGAGATGCAGCAGGAAATCCAGGACGGCAGCTGTGTCCAAATTACAGCCGGGCAGAGCATTTTATGCTTGTCCACTTTTAAGAAAACCGGTTTATCATGATTTCCTCTTGAAGAATTCAGCCTGGCTCCCGCCCAGAGATAGCCCCAAACCTCAGAATTTAGCACAAACAGCTAGAAACGTGAATTTTACATTAAGGGTAGAGCAGGATGGAACCGCATCTCAGCATCAAAGGCATGCCTTGTGCAGAAGGTTGGTTTGCTGTTCCCTGGCACTGCCACACTTGCATTGGTGCAGCCAGACTGGCAGAAAGCCGGTGTAATGGATCATGAATTAAGTCCAAAGGCTTCTTCCTGAGCTGGTGTTGGCTGACAGAGCTCCTCAGCATCAACAGACTCCTGTGAATGCCACTAAAGACACTTGCCTGTTGTAGTTCCAGCCCTGTGGTCACAGCCAAAAATAATATCATCCCCTTGAAATTAAAGAGCCATATCCAGTTTTGACGTACTGATGCAGCTAAATATTTCTATGCTTTTCTTTCTTTGGGGAATGCATTTGTCTAGTGGAAATTATTGTGGAAGCATTAGAGGGGAGGGAGTTATCGAAACTTAAATCATCAGCTCTATTTGTCTCTTCTGTTGAAAGATAAAAATACAAATCCAGCAGTGGCTGGGTATTGTAAAAGGAAGAGCAAGCAGACAGGTGGGAATTACACTGGGAGGAAAACAATGGCAGAAGTGTGGTGACAGCAGAGGAATTATGTCTGGTTTTATTTGAGGGCACAGCCCTGGCCCTGGCTGTCCCAAGATCACTGCACATTGCCAGCCAAGCTGTTCTCATGCTTAATTTACAACTCACAAGGTTCATATACTGTCTAATGAAAAAATCTCAATGGGAATTTGCAATAGAAGGTAGAACTGTTATCAAATTATTCACATTCCTGCAGAGGAACGGAGAGCTCCTTTAGCCCAGAGAAAGGACCTGATGATGACTGTCCACAAAAGTTGTCATCAGGGGTTTTATGATCTCTGAGCTTCTTTTGGATTGGAATGTGAAGCTTAATGTAACACCAGCCTTCACCTTTTGCATGAATCTGTGTCATGTTTGCAGTAGAGCAGCAGTTCCAGTGGTTTGAGAAGCTCCTGTGGCAGTGATGAGCCCAACCCTGATGCTGAGTGTTGCTTGGTGTGTGCAGCCGCTAAGGTTACAATTTATGTGTGGGAAAAGCAATAGGAATTGCCTTAAGACTGCTCATCTGAGTACGCAGAACATGATTTTGCCTCATAACTTGGCTCTTTGGTAGTTGAAAAGACCACTTGTGATGTGTGATATCCATTTATTAGTCAGAGAATCATAGGATGGCTTGGCTCAGAAGGAAACTTAAAGATTATCTCGTTCCACCCCCTGTCAGGGCAAGGACACCTTCCACTAGCCCAGGTTGCTCCAAGCCCCATCCAACCTGGCCTTGGACACTTCCATGGATGGGGCAGCCACAGCTTCTCTGGGCAACCTGTGCCAGGGCCTCCCCACCCTCACAGGGAGGAATTTCTTTCTAATATCCAATTAAACCTACTCTCAGTTTAAAGACATTCCCTGTTGTCCCATCCTCCCCTGCCATTGCCTTCAAGCACTCAGTGACACTGGTTAGCCCTCTCCTCCCAGCTGGACTCCTGCCCCTGTCCCAGCGTCATTCCCTCCTTTCCTGAGGTCCTTTCTCTCTGTGACCACCATGGCCACATCAATAAGCTGGTTTTCACTGCTCTCAGCCAGAGCTGCTTTCTCTCCATGGGTTCTCACCTATCTCGCCCCCATTCAAGAGGTAGAACAGCTTTGCCCAGCGCCACATCTAAAAAGTTACATTTTTCCCTGAAAACACCAGCAGTTTCTCACAATCCATGATCAAGAGTTTCCATGGGAAGAATAGCACTTTCTTGGCTCAAACATTCCTAGCTTTCTAAATATCCAACTTTTTTTTCCCCCAAACTCAAATTTCTTCCTTGTCTTTCAAGTTTTTCAGAGCAACGTCTTTGGAAGAAAGTTATTATTATACCTAAATCTATAGTCCCATGTAATTGAACTCACTTCTTCCTCTACAACAGGACTGTTAATCATGTTCACTTCATTTTAAATAATAAATAACATGTAAAAAAAATTTCAATATCGTAAATGTCTATTTAGTTTAACACAGAATCCTAACAGAAAATAGGATTTTACTATGCCAATAAATATTATTGTTTGCCCTTTCCTTTGTGCATGCTTGCCTTTCAGGTAAATTTATCTCCATGCATCTTCATACTTTAAAATGGTAATAAAAGATCCTGAAGTCTCTGTGACTTAGGAGTATGTGTAACTACGAACAATTTTCTTGCAAACCAATTTCCATGCTCTTTTAGAAGCTGATATAGAAACATTCCATAGAGTTAATATTTAATACCAATATAGTCATGAAAAATTCAGCTGCTAATAAACGGGATTTATTTATTTTCTACCATTTAAATGGCCGCTACTGTCGTTTAAAACTGTTGATGGATAGACTATCTTAAGTGGAAACAAATACTCATTTGTTACGGGCTGGTTTGTGTTTATAAAAGCTATTTGGCTTCAGAGGTGAACCCCAAGCTTGTACTGTAACATGAAAATCACGGAAAGATCAGTCCCAATTCCTGCTTGTTTTGCAGGGGACAGAAATCAGTATCATAAGATGAGACTCATCAGTAGAGGCAACTGTCACGGCTATCACTTGCAAAGACAAATTCACGCCGGTGTGAGAAGGCTGTGACCTCCAGGCCAGTGCTGGAGCAGGGTCCTGGCAGGGACCTGCTGATCCATGGAGAGAGGAAGGAGCAGGTTTCCTGGCAGGACTTGTGCCCTGTGGGGGACCCACGCTGGAGCAGCCTGTGCCTGAAGGACTGCACCCTATGGAAAAATGACCCACACCATGTCAGTTGATGGGAAGGACTCACATTGGGGAAGCTCTTGGAGGACTGTCTCCCTTGAGAGGGACCCCACAGGGAGCAGGGGAAGGACTCCAACTCCTCTCCCTGAGCAGTGGCAGGAACAACCTGTGATGAACTGACCATGACCCCCATTCCCATCTCCCCGCATCACTGTGGAGGGGGAGAAAGTAGAGCTTGGGAAGGAAGGAGGGGTGGGGAAAGGAGTTTTTAAGATTTGTTTTACTTCTCATTATCCTGCTCTGACCTTGTGAGTAACAAATTCAATTAATATTCCCAAACTGAGTCTGTTTTGCCCCTGACGATATCGGGTGAGTGATCTCTCCTGGTCCTTAATCTCAACCCACGAACCTTTTGCTATATTTTCTCTCCCCTGTCCAGTTGTGGAACGGAGTGATCGAGTGGCTTTGGTGGGCACCTGGCATCCAGCCAGGGTCAAACCACCACAACCAGTAAGCCCTTCAGTGGTGCACACCAGCTTTTGGCCTTTACTGCTCCTTTCTTACCCCCTGGCATGGCACAAAATGGATCTGAGCACGTGACACCTGCACACTTTCTTCCTCCAATGCCTGAGTAAGAAATTCTTACTAAAACAGAAGGAAAACACTCCAGCTGAATTCCCATGTGCCCTGGATTGCCTGGGCTGTGGAAGACTACACTGTCCACTTAGAAAAGAGGTGTTATAATTTCTCCACATCTTCCATAACATCAAAACCCACACTTGCCCTTTGAAAGCTTGAATTTGCTTCTTGTGTGTCATACCCAGGCAGGTACCATGCTGACATTTCTTCCCTCTAGACTTTAAAAAAAAATCTCTGTGTAATGGTCATACTCTCATTTTTTTTCCTCCCCCTC
>VZRE01008830.1:126314-170913 GCA_013396775.1 Cephalopterus ornatus
AATAAAAATAACAGAGAAAAGAGGCATCAGAAGCAATTTTTCATTTCCACATGCCTATGTGGTAAACCCAGGTGTCAGGCTTTTTGTGGTGACGTGATTCATATCACTGCAGTATAGGGTGTTAGCTCTGCATTTAGTCTTGCCTGGACTGTAACGAAGGACACCGATTACTCTGGTGATTCGAGCTAAAAGCTGCAGGAGAGGCATTAGAATACAGGAAACGTATGGGGGAATGCAATTTCAAAGTGGATGAAAAATGTGTGAGTGGATGAACATTCAGTGAGGTAATTACAGCTTAGGTTTAGTCCTGAATTTTCTTCAGCCTTACTCTAGGGAGAGCCTAATGGCCATACCTGAGTTTTTAATGGCAACATTTGGGCAAAAAGTATGGCTATTAGGTGAGCAAATGTAGCACTTTATCCTGGAGGAACGGATATCACCTTCGGTGTCAAAAGTAAAGGAGAATCAATTCAGCTATGTGAGCTGTGAAAGTTTTCAGTGGGAAATCCTACAATGGTTTCACTCCATAGGGAGGGGAGGGAAGAGGGTGTCTGAGCCTGACATGTGCTCAGCACAAAATACACACTCAGAGACAGCCAAATCTATTGATTCCCGTCATCCTGGTGAAGTTAGTCCGCATTCACAACAGCAGGAAATGAGAATACTTCATCTATGCAAATTAAAATAAAAAGAGGTACAAAGCCAAATGAAACATGAATGCCATTTTCATCACCACATGAAATGTGTTTCACAACAAGCCAGTTCCTTAGATTAATAATAACAATTAGATTAATAATAATTAGCACTGGGTGTCTCTTTGGGTAAAGTGAACTCTCCCCTTTCTGAAGAAAACAGCTTCAGTTAATCTATGACAATTAATAGGTTCACGTAGCTTTTGTCAAATGGGGTGGCAGAGACTGTGTCACCAAATGCTGGAGCAAGAACAACATCATTTCTTATCCCAAGGTTCTCCCAGGGAAAGTAAATGAGCTGCCTCTAGTCTCCCCTATGGAGAGAGAGTTTATATTCTAGTCCTTGGACAGATATTTTTGGCCTTTCATGGGCATGTTCTCTCAAATCTGCACTGGGGACAGGGTCCTCACTGAACGTAATATTAGAGTTGTTCCTCTCTGCATGGCATTATTCAACCACTCAGTTCATCTCGTCTCACTGAGGCCAGTGAGATGCTTCACTCATCTTTTGGGAAGAACATTCTCTGATGAAACTGGGGACTGGAGTGCAAATTCAATTAGGCAAAGGGAGAAGCTTCATCTTAGCCTCACAGATCTTAAATACTTGTCCAAAGGAGGATATTAAGCCCTGCATCTTCAGTGAAAAAGTCTAGTTTCACCTTTTCCTTAAAAAAAACCCCCATATAATAGAAGTATATCAATATCATCATGGTTCAAATAAACAGTTTCACTTTACATACAAATAGAATATATCTTCTTTTATCTTACTTTTAATTAGAAAAAACCCCAAGAGTAGAATGGAGAGAACAATGCCTGCTCTGGCTCTTCTCAAATCTGAGAAATCAGCCCAAACACATCTGCTTTCTGCACTGCCTTAATTGCTTGTGGAGCTTTTTATGGCCAGTTTGGACCCCAAATTGCAATTACTGCTGCATGCTTGAGGCTAACAAGAGGAACAAAGCAAAGAGTAATGGACAGCACTCTGACCCTCCCATCTGATGTGCAGGATGAAACCTGAGCTTGGCTCCTTCCAGGCTCCAGCTGGGATAGAAGTAGGACAGGAGCAGTGGGAACCTCACTGTGACATGGCTTTTACATGGCCAGAGGCAGGAGCTTCAAGCTGTGAAGCAGGAGAAACCACTCTCCTGAGATCTGCTGCCCCATGGGAAGTCCTAAAAGGTTAGATCAGCCAGATAAGTTCATCCAGATGTGCCTCTGGTTTTAACTTCATTTCATTTTTCAGCAGGGAGATCTGTTGTAACGACATATATATATATATACAAGCATCACACCCACAAACTTCCAAGGACGTTTATTTCTCTTGTTATTTACTGCAGTACTTTGTATTTCAATGACTAGGCATTTGATCCCTCAAACAATCACAATCTAAGTGTCCTTAAGGTGAACTGATGTTCTATACTTAATAGCCTGGTGACTTCTTGGATTAGACTGATCGAGCCGGTGATGAATAGGGTAAGTATAGTTAACAGCCATTCTTAAACAACTTTGAGTGTCATTAATTTTGTTATAGGACAGATTAATCTGAAATGTCAGGACTTGCTGTACTAGACCTAAAATTGTATTTTCAAACCAATTTTAACAGATTGTATTTCACTCTTGACACAGAATTCTCGCTTTAGATTGCAGCTTTTATTGTAATTGTATCAAATTAAAGCAGGGCATTAGAACTACAGAAAACTAAGTTTGGAGTTACAGGAGGATAGTTGCACTGAATTTCTTTCTATTTTCCCTTCTGATACATTTTCCTCCTTAGAACAAGCTCAAATACATGGACATTGCTACAGGTTAAGAAAAGACTCTAACTGCCCTATATGGGTATGTAAATCATGTAAATCACATGTAAATCCTACCTAGACAGGGGACAATACCTGTTCTGTTGGTTGTTTTCTTTACAGAACAGAATGCTTGCTTTTCTTTTGTAAATTTGTTGTTTGTTTTAATTAGAGTCACAAATTAGATACTAAAGCCAGTTTATTTAAATCAGTTTCAAACCTACAAATAAAGAGCAGCCCGGAAAATTAACAATGATAAAAATAAACAGAAGTGAATTCAGACCCCCAAAAAGGCAGCAAACAGGAAGATTAGCCCTTTTGAAACCTTTGAAATGCAGTTTAAGGATGAGTTACAGGGCTTCTGAAAAGGACTAATTCCCCCTCACCCCCCAAGTAATACACTGCAGATAATAAATAGCTGAATCAATAATCTGTTCATGGGCAAACTGTACAGCAAAATGTGTTTGGACAGAAACATTTCTGGAATAATTTTGAATTATGAATAAATTCATAAAAGTACCAGTCAGTTCACAGATAATTCATGAACTGAAATAAGGGCAAAATTTGTCGAATAAATTATTCACTACAAATAGTTCCTAAGCTCTCCAAAGTACTATCACACTTCATTTATCTCTTGCCTTAGGGGTAGATAAAAATACTCAGAAAAAATTATAACTAACCTGAATTTTTCCCTAAAAAATTTAAACTAGAACATCTCCTTCTGCAGTAGTTTTAAAGGTAAGAATCTTGCTCAACTTCAGCTTTTATTCCCCTTCCACAGAAATAAGATTTTTTGCCAGAGGTCTCTGATTTTTATCTCAAAGTACATATAACATGGTCAAAAAAAGCAGATCTAATTGTGGGTCCCTGGGTTGCAGCAATACTTGCCAAAAGACTCTGTTTACTGCAAAATGACCAGAAAAAAAGAAAAATTATGGATTTTTTTCTCTGTGACTGCTCAAAATTCTGATTTTCTTCTGGTACGTGTTCTGTCTCCAAAGGGAGCTGTGCCTGTGAATCTTGAGCTTCTGAATGTGTTTCCATCCCTGTAGGAGCCTTGAAATTGCTCAGGAGGCTGATTTTATTGGAGTAAATGGTGGTAAACCAAGGAGCAGTAGGTGCAGCTGCAAATTTTGTGTGCCAAATTTGTGACTGTCCTACAGATTTTCAAGATTTTCATCAAGGAAAGGAATTTCATTGGAATCACAGAATCATAGAATGACTTGGATTGGAAGAGACCAAAAGATCATCATTAAAGGGACATCAGCATATGTCATTCCCAGTATCAATATCAAGAGTATAAAAAAATGGCTTTTATTGTCTGTGTTAACCCAAACCAAAATTTTTGTCTGCTATAAAATAAGAAAGACTAAAAATAATCAAGAAAAGTCTGTTCTGGACGAGAAGGAATGGAGGATCCTTACAGATGTAGGCAGATGTCGGGAAAACTGAGGCATGTGCTGGTGTACCGAAAACTTACAGAAATATGAAATATTTGGGATTCTGCCCTGACCACTCAGGATGAATCTTGGCAGTATGACGTGGCTCCGTGTTCAGCAATATTTCATGGGAGAAGGTTGGTGCTTTGAGAACTCGTTTGAGTTTGTGGTCTTCTGACTTTACACCAGGTGACTTTAACTCTTCGTGTCAAGGGAGGGAAATGAGGCAGTGAAATTGAGACAGTGAGCAAAACGACTTTGAGCTGTGCTTTCAGGACATGTTTCAAATCCAAGGGAACCTATGTCAAAACCAAACCAACATATAAAAAAGGAAAACAAAACGAAACACCATCTGATTCAGAACTTGCACATGGGTTAGATTTTACTGGGTTTTCCTCTTAGATGCCTTAAAAAAAGAGTATTCAGGGCTGTGTACAGACACACAGAAAAGTTTTGTCTTGTACACTCAGGTGACATTAAATTACACCAACCCCAATCTACAGCCTTTCAAAATGCCACCACGTCAATGGTCCTTGAAAGACACCAGCGTCCTTCTCCAGGGGAGCGGGTCGGTGGGCATTTAGCCCGGCTCTCCTTGCTTTGCCAAACAAAACCTAAATTAGATGGGTCAAACACTGCAGATCTAATCTCACTGTGAACTGAAAACATAGGAGCTCTCCTGCCACCAGAGCAGAGCGGGGCCTGCGGTGACCCCACCATGAACTGGAGGGGATGGGAGATCACCAGCAGGTGCAGTCTGGGACGACTCAATGTCGCATTCAAGTTTATTCTTTGTATGGTTCTGAGAATGGCAGGATTGTGTTTTGAATCCAATACCCCGGGGCTTTCACTTGCTTTCTCACAATTACCTGTGCAAGAAGAAGGGGGGGAAAAAAAAAAAGGGAAAAAAAAGGGAGAATTCTTCTGTGGCATAGCAGAAACGGTCAAGGGCAGTTCAGATTAAAGACCATGATTGGCACAGGCTGTGGAGAGCCTAAGCCAACAAAATAAAAAATAGAACCATCCTGTTTAATAGAAACAAATTGCTCTCCACTTCTCCCTGACACAGATAGTGGGGCCATTTGTACCTGCTGCCCTTTGTTGGGAACAACAGCAAGGAAACGTACTCGTCTTGAGCGGAATAAAATTCTTTTTGTTGTGTTTGGCTATCTCAGCCCCCAGAACAAGCACGGCAGTTAAGTAGCTGAGCTTCCTTGTACATTTGTTTGATTAAAGGTCTATAACACTGGCTCAGGTAGAAACAGCTCAGCTGCATGGAACTGCAATGAATGAAAGGCTTGTTAGGGAGCAGCCAGCGAGACACGGCGGAGCTGCCTTCGGAATTACCTCTGAATAGGAGCTTGTTGTTTTGCTTGTTCGCTGCAGGATGGAAGGACAAAACTGTACATTTTAAATGACATGTGATGAGATCTGGGCCGGTTTGCATGTGTATATTGGGAAAACTGCTACAAACGGAGGGCAGCCTTCTGCAAGTCAACCCGTGAAAACGAATCTCCTTCAGATGTCCCTGAGTGCTCCAGTTAACACTGGCATTTCCAAAGGTCGGAGTGGAGTGTGTTAGAGCATATTTATGAACTGACCAAATGGGGGGGCTTAATTTTGATCATAAATGGGCTGGAGAAAATCCCACCAAATGCCTGGCTGATAAAAACGTAATAAATCCAGCATTTATTTGTGTTGTTTTCTATCCTTATAGGGACCTGGCTATGGTGGAAGATCTCTTACAGTATAATAAGGATTCCGACTTTAGCAGTACCAATCTCCCAAATTTAGCTATAGCTGCTTCAGCTGCCTCCACCTCCATCAGCTCCCATCAGGTAAAACTTGCTGAGTTGTCAGCACACAAGCACTTCATCTATTTTGTTGAACTGATGCTGTAGTGAGTATATAAGTGGGTATATATATACGTACATGTATACATTAATTTTCTGGTGCTCTCTAAATGTTGCCTGGCTTCTTCTCTAAGTTTTTCTGTGTAAATGGACTAAGGCAGATGAAGTCTGGCATTTGTGCACGTGCATGGACAGGACATCAAGCCCACTGCTGATAAACCTGCACCAAGGCCCAAAAGTTGCCTTGGAAAGGGAGCGAAAATGCCTCTGCTCCTGAAATCTGGTATTATGGTAACCAGGGCCATAATCACAACAGTTTTATTTCCTAATTTTGAGTGCAACTGTAACCAAAGAAAGATAACGTCTTGTACCTTTTACCAACACTGGATGATTTCCTGGGAAATGGTTTTAAAACACGCTCTCTATGAAAGAAATGCAAACTGTAATCCTAAAGACCACATGTGCTTATATGTGAGTGTGTAACTGTCCCCTTGTTTTCAGGATGAAAAATATGTTTATTCCACCAGCCATTAGCATTGGTACCTATTTGTTAGGCATGACCTCTAGCTTGCATTAAATTATCTTAGGTCCATGGAGCTCACCTTTGCTAAATATTTGCCCTGCAACCTCTTAACCCAGAGAGAAATGCAATTTAAATGGTGATGTCTGTAAGAATTTGGCTTTTGAGAGTATACTAAGCCCACAGTTAAAACCTGTTTTGCATAAGAAATGGAATTATCCACTGCCTAGGAAGCTGTTGAAACAAGTGGGAAGTAAGAAAGAATTGCCAGTCAAAAATCCAATGCCAGAATTAATAGGCAAAACGACTCCTTTATAGCATGTGGGTTGCAAATGTAGGTTTAAAAAGATATTTCTTTAAATATATTCTATGTGATTTTAGGAGGAAAAAAATAGTAAGTGGTGCACAGCTTTGATATTTTGAAATTTAGAAAATTTAAAAAACTTACTCTGTAAAAGTCATATTAGTAAAACTCGATGTGCATAAAGAAAGTACAGTAAAGATTAATTAAAATGTCTTGTGCAATTTAAGATTAATACAAAACAACTTTTTTGTTAAGATTTACAAGGTTTATTTGTTATTGTTGTTTTTAAAACAGAGGGAAGCTTTCACTGAAAATTTTACTTGCCATTTTTTCCTTTGTCTTGTCAACAAAAACTGGAAAAATTGTTATCTTTTAATGTCCATATTTCTATGAATTACAGGCACATAAAATGACAAAACACAAGAAGGATCATAAGTAATATTGTCTGATGAATCCCAAAATTTCTGGTCTGCTGGAATAGGATGTGTTAGAACTCACCAGCACCAAGTGGGGCAGGGAGTTCTTGGGTCTTTCTGGCATGATGAACATATAAAAAGCACAGGCAGCACTCCTAATTTTTGGTTTTTCCAGGAATCTGACCTGGAAAGCCCCAGAATCATGTTAAGCAAAACGGCCTGATACTCTGTGAAGGAGAACTAAGCATTTGATAAGAGAAAATCTTTGTTCTGCAGAGGTCATCAGTGTTGGTAAAATAAGAGTTTATATTTTAAGTAGAAATCATACAACCGCAGGACTGGGTTAGGGTGGCCCGTCTGCTGTGATGGAGATCTGTATTTCCAGAAGCCTGGAAATCCTTTCAGAGGTCAGTATTTGGTGTGTACGGCAGCTTGTATGAAAGTTTACCGAAGTGCAATGTTGAATTGAGCAGAAAGAGTTCAATTCAGAGAACGATGTCACCTTTCACTTATGAAGAGAAAGCAACTACACCATTAAAGAAGGAAGTCGTGTGGGAATGGGACAATGTTTTCCACTGGGCAGATATTCCTACTGCACTTGGTGCTCTGACTGGTATCTGGAGGTGCCTCCCTCGATGTCAGCTGCGTAGTAAACTGCTCTGCGTGGCATCTCAGATTTTGAATGTACCCCTGTGAGACTCTCTTCTCATCCCTTCACCTACGTGCATAGTCTTTGTGCTCTTCTGTCCCTGCTGGAAAATGTCATCCATAGCATCCACTCTCTGGCAATTCTTTTTTCTCAGGAGCTTTTCCTCTGTTTCACTGAATATCCATTTTTCCTTGTAATTTTTGGATAGCAAAGACCCTCCTTCGAATTATACCACAAACACGAACTATAAAAATACACAGCAGGGAAAGGAGGACATAATTTTGGCGTGTTAAATTACTTCTTGCATCAGCAGCAAGGAAAGCATGGAAGAAAATAGAGGCGATGGCATCACAAACCCCTGCTACAGAAACAAATACTCTCTTAGACTCACACTCCAAATCAATGCCCATTTTGAGCTGATTTCATGTTTACAGAACCTGATTGAAGGGCCCCTATCACTGCCACAGCTAATTTCATTGGAATACAATGCTGCCTTAATGAAGCAAGGCATACAGCTGATGGCCATTTGGTTGGACTCAGAAATGGATAATTTGTTATCAAATCCTTTAATGGTTCATGCTGAAGTTTCTGTCGTTACTTGTTGCTCCTCTCAATCTTTATTATGACAAACCCTTTAAAAATGCCTGGGTAGAAAGAAGTGCCCATTAATCCTTTCAAGGAAAGGCCGCCAGTCCCAGATTAAGTCAAGCTGGCATCTGAAACTATTCTTTTCTTTATGACACATAGTAAGTGGTCAGTAATCCACATCTTAATCTCCTTGCTGCACAGCTTGGTTTATTGTAACCGATACTCCTGTGACTGCTGCAGACTCCTATTGTGTTACCTTGGGCGCTCAGCTCTTCTTCCTGTTTTTTCCCTCTGGAATGTCTGATAAAGGCACCCTTGAAGTTGACCATAGTCTCTTGAGAAAGTGCTTTTTGGAGAAAACCTGATTTCTTTAAAGTTCTGTTTAAGTTACTCTTGGATTTTTCCCCAAGCAAAGCTTCAGACAATTTTTCTGCTCTCCTCCAACACACGAATTTCATTGCTATTTTAAAAGGAAAACTTTAAAAGGCAAACTCTTTTAAATCCTCTGTTCCAGTCCACAATTTTCTCTGAGCTACAATTATACTTTATGTCAGTGCTTAAGTATCAAGAAGAAAACTAAGACACTGCAGGGAGTGAAATTTAACTTGACCAATATATAAAATACATAAACACCAGGTATTTTAGCCTAGAATGGTTGTGTTTCATACAACCGCCTCTTAAAGCGATACAATATTTTGAACAGTTTTCCTGAAAAAGAGCTTGAAATTCAAAAAAATCCCCCATTCCCTGCCAGGGGAAGCAGACTTTTGCTACAATTGTTATTTTGGAGAAGAAGAAATGGAGGCAGGGCTGTGAATTTCCATTTCCATGCTGACCTAGCCAAGGTGAGATGGTTAATTGTCACTGAAGTGTATATTCTTACATCGGGCTTCTCCTCCCCTCCTACAAATGAGCCTTCCTGGGTTGCTTCCCAGAGTTGGCCAGTACAGCAGAGGAATGTTTCTGTGGAATTCTGGACAGTGAAAGACACAGTGAACTTTGTAAAAGCTTCTTGATTCCAGTGTGCAATATTTCCGAAAATGTCCATGAAAGTAAAGAAACTCAGTGATTTGACGAAGATACCCAAATTCTCAAAAACATTGTTTTTCAATGTTTTGCCTTAGAGTTAAACTGAAATGCATTCTCACACCTGGCTGAATAGAGTGGGACAAGAGTTTTTGTTTAAATGTCTGCTGAACAGAGATAGAATTATTTATGTACCTAAAATGAAGCATTTCAAAACCCCTTCTGAATTGGGGCCCCTGAAAGATAGTATCCTCTTCATCTTAAATTGCCAGCCCACAGGGAAAAAAAAAAATGAAAAGAAGACATACTGTGAGCCAGATTTTGGAGCTTACAAAGGTTTTTATAAAAACTCAGCATCTTGATTTGTGTCCAGCTACTTTAAAGTTCACATATTTCTTATTTGAACTTTGCTGGGTGCAGTAATTTTATTCTCGCTCAGGCTGGATTGGTTCTGCTTATTCAGATCTCATTAATTACAGGAAACTGGACTCATGCTCACGTATTCCATTCACCCATCCTGCCCTCAGGCCAGTCAATTTATCTGGCATTTAATGAGGAGTTTTAGATTTTGCAAGTTATCAGAAGTGGGCTCTGAAAGTGTTAGCTTGTGAATTCTAAATAAATGGGCTACTCTGGGACTTGTTTCAAAACAGACAGTGCAGCAGCTCCTCAGTACGCGTTAAATGAGTAAAATGCTGTGCAGGGTCATACCAAAGGTATTTTTGTAGCTCGAGAATAATGCCACTGTCAGCTTTAACATCTTCCAGTTGTGTGAGAACTCGTGCATTTAATTGACAAGTTTTGCAGTAATTAAATATATTTTTTATTCCCAGCCTACCTACTGAAGGGGGCTTCATTGAACAGCGCTTCCAGCTACAACATAATACTATTGTCCACGCTGGTTATTCCATATCTTTCAGGATGAGCCCAGGTCTAGAGCAAAATGAAGGCCATAACAATCTCAAACACATGTCAAAATCTCTTTGAGATGTCTATGATGCCTCCATTAAGCCTATTATGACCACAGCATACTCTTTGATTTAAAATTAACTTCAGTATAAAAATCCAGCCTGTGACTGGATTCCTGCAGTGGTTGGCTCTGTGTTTTCTCAGGTACAAGCCCTTGGAGAGCTATCTGTGGAAAGATGTCTAGGATGTAGAGGCAACCCAGTTTTGTCCCCAGTTCCACTGTGATTCCTACTATCATTATTAACAGACCTTTATTCTCTTACTATAGACAGGTTCATGCATCCAGGAACCTTTCTCAAGTCCCTGGAGAAGGTGTGGGGTGCTCACCATCCATCCCATGGTTTTCTCCCCTGTGTCCTACAGAGAAAAGTGCAAAACAACTCTTCTTTTGGGGAAGGAGGAGTTCTGTATCCTTCTCTTTATCTTCTGTTAGAGAGCTTTAACCTGAGGGGAGGTAAAGTGAATGTCAGAGCATCGTTTTCATCACAGTTTCCAGAGAAATGGCACCACTTTTTTTTTTTTTTTCTCTAGCAAAACCATTAAAAAAACAGGAAGAATGTTCTGATATTTTAAAAAGCTGTCAAGTGTGAGGCCCAATACTCTGCTGCAATGCAATGACCACACACCGTAGAAATGATACTGCTTTGCCCAATTCAGCACAGAACTCAGTCCAGCGCTTCACATGATACCATATCTGAGCAGTTTAGCAGACATTAATAATTCCCTGCTGCTGTACAAGACTAGTTACTGATAAAGCAGTCCCTATGGACCGAAATCAAGCCTGGAGCCCTGTTGCAAAGTACACTGTATAAGCCCAAGGTGAAAGACTTCTTTCTAGTACTTGTAAATATATGCATAGAGATGCGTTTTATTTTTGTTCTGGAAGAAGAGCTGCTGGTTTCACGTCAGCTCTGAGCCCAGAAGAAGATTGCCATCTATAGATAACTGTCCCCAACTGCATGTCCTTGCATCAGCAGGGGAGGAAGAGTGGGGAGATGGTGCTGTGCCCTCCTGGGGTGGGACATCTGTGGTGGAGACAGACCCCAGCTCTGTGTCAGTAACTTCTAATTCAAAATATATGCGGTACAAAAGTGGCAGCTTAGAGTGGACATGACTTAAAAGCTTTTTCTTGTTGTCTAGTTATGCCAAACCGCTGACAATAACCGTTGCCACTCCTGCAACATTTCAAGTAAGCTGCAAACACACTCTGATATTGCTTCCCATTTATTTGTGTTCTCTTCTTGTCCAGACCATGTGGAAAAAACCCAAACAAAAATCCACGTCATTTCTCATCATTGTCCAATTTACAGAGCAAAAACCGAACACTTAGGATATCGTTGGGTCTTAGATGACATGCAGGTGAAATCCTCAGGCACAAACAACAGCAGTCCAAAGATATGGTTTGCTCCATGTATATAAGGCAATGAAAAAAGCAGACAATGTAATTAAATCTACACACAAATGCTGAACATCTGTACGTGCACATACACCCAGACAAAAAAATGACTATTTGCTATTTTAAAAGCACATTATGGCTAAAAAATTGCCGTTTCTTCCTCATAAGCTTGACTGTCTGCTTGTATAAAGTGAAAACATTTTCTGCAACTGCTGAGAAGTACAAGGTTTTCCCCAGGATACCGAGCTACAGAAAAGTTGGCTCGCAGTGGCAAGTACAGCTTGAACTATAAAGAGAAAAAAAATTAAATAGAAGGACATTTTAAGTACAATATATTCTGAATGACTTGAACTAAAAAAATCATTGACCTTTACTTTCAGCCTATTAGAACTTCTCAGAAAAACTGTCTTTGTCTTTTCCGGTTCTATCCATCAAATTCCATAATAAACTATTCCAAACTAACATTAGTTTAAAGCAAAGCTGGTCATTTCACTGGGACATGAAGAAACCTTTTGTATGGACAGAGGACCCCATACAGCTGGCAGTAAAAACTATTTCTAAAAGGCCATTTAAAAAGGATAGTTTTAGTTTTAAAAGCAGCAGTTGCAAGAATCAAGTATCCTTTTACCTGCCTTTGATATGCAGCCATACGGCAGCAATATGTGAAATTTGTGAAATGGTCCAGCCTGAATACAAATCAAATTACTTTGGTCTTGTCAATCTACCAAATCTTTCATCTTTTCACTGGTCGACTTTTCTTGCTACATTTCCTTTATCTCTTCTTGCAGTTTTAAGAAGTGAATGGCAAAGAGTCATCTCCAGTTCATCTGAAGATAAAACCCATTAAGCTGTTGTATTCACATTTAATTAATGTTTTCCAACTCTCATTTCCTATTTGCCTCCTGAAAATCTTGCCTAAAGTGCTATATGCCAAATAAAATAACTCAGGTAAGGGATATCTGATCCAAATGTTTCACAGGAGATGACTGGATAAGATAACTCTAAGGAGTTGATAATTTTTATTATTTGTGGACAGCCTTTCTAGCTGAGTTCATTCTCTGCAGACATACTCTTATCCCTCAGGGATGAATGCTGCAAACTGAGCCTTGCCTTTTATTTTTCAAGCGTTGCCCGGCACTGATACAATTGCACTTTTATCTTTATTAATTCAGACGCTGGGTAGTTACCCCGATAAATCAGGTGCTAAACCAAAATGAAAGCACCTATTCCTGCAGATGACCAGCACTTCCTAGGGCTTTGCAAACATTAATCCAAGCAAAACATATGACAGCAGCTGCCAGGCTGGGAAAGAGCGGGATTTTGATTTCACAAGCAGGTAAAGCGAGGTGAGATTGTCCCAGGCACAAAGTGCTGGGGTCACATCTCCCACGATGGCGCGCCGGTGATCCAGAGCTCCCCATGCTTCCAGTCATCGATGCCAGCAGCTCCCTGGATCTCAGGAGTGCAATCCTCTTTCTGCCAAGCAGAGCAGAGAGTATCTGTGTAATTACTGGGCTGTGTTTGCTGCCCTGCTGCCGCTGGCACGGACAGACAAGGGGAAGCATTGAGGCAGCCGGGCAAGGTGATGTTCGGGAGGGGGAACAGACACTGGGGATGGAGAGCACAGAGCTGGGATTAAAAGCTGGGAAGGGGGGCAGACAGGGCAGCAGCCAGCAGTGGTAATCTCAGTCTGTGATCTAGGCACGACCCAGATGAAAGAGAAATAACAGGGCTGAATTTTATACCGCAGTGTTCGTCACAATGCGGCTCAAGCCCAGCAGTTTTGCTGGTTGTGTCTCCATAACAGGGTCCTTACTCGAGTGTCTGGAGTCAATGACAGGCAGAAACCAGGGAGAAAACACAAAATTCTGGTGACAACACCAGTGGCAGTACTGCAGAATAGGCAGATGACTCGTGAAAATAACATAAGGACAAAATACATATCTACACATGCACACACACAAAGGGAATATTCTTGCAACGCTGAATATATATTTTTTTAGCTCTGATTGTCAGAGTTGCCAATTATATTCACTGTTTTATTCCTATATTTGAGCCAATCACACGTAATTAGGACACTGCTAGGAAACAATCTGAAATGTCTGAAATTCCCCCCGCTTTCAAATATCTCAGGATCCTTCTCTGCAGATTTAAGAATCTTAATTCTTTTGCAAAGACAAAATTATAAAGATTTGAATATACTTTGTATAATTAGTAACCTGCAAGAATTTTCTTCTCCCACAAACAATTTTCCCCAGTGATCATTGCTGTTTATATTCTTTATGACACATATTAGATTTTAATGTGAATTCTTGCTACAGTGATTTTTCACAGCATTAACTTTATCACTTAACCTTTGTGCAGTAGAACCACACAGTGTTACCACTTCTCCCCTTTTATTCAAACTTCTTCGTTAAACAAGAAACACTAGGTTCTAAAAATCTAGGTTAACTCAGACTAAATTATCTGGTCTTCAGTTTAATACTGTTTACATATTGTAATTCAAAACAAACAAATGAACTTGTATCAAGCCACTAGATCAACAAAGTGCTTTTCAGGGCGCAGGATTTTGACTTAGGGGGCAAATGTACACACTCCATGGTTGTGGCTTTTTCTCACCATGTAGAGAGGATCATCCCAGATTAAACTGGGCTTTCTGACCTTGCAGAACTGACAACTTGATTTAATAGTCATTAAAGAAAAATACCCCTAACTCTCTTCTGGCTTTTGCTGTTAAATATTCATTCCTTGGTGGATTTGCCCTGTTACATTGCAGTGCAGCCTCCACAGGCTGAGCTGAACAAATTGAAATGATGTGCGTGAAAACCCATTTTAACCAGTGTTAGGACCTGACTTAACAACTGGGAATTTTGCTGCCAAGGGGCTGCTTAGCCCCAGTACTGCTCGCCCAAGGAAGCAGCTTCCATTTCTAGGAGGCAGGGAACACTCTTTCATCATCAAAGTCCTGTTTGGCAAAGGGATGGAGCAAGTCTGAAATGTTCACCAGACCTGGGGTATACCTCAATTAGCTGATGCGCAGTAACTTAGCATAATAGGTCCTGTGTCCAAGATACAGCAGCGTGGTGTCCACCACTGCTGGGTGAGTGTGGGATCGTGCCCCTTCCGTGCATCACCCGGCTGTGCAAGACCCACAGCTCCATCCCTGCCATCCCTTGGGCCTCCTGCTTCCCCAGACAGCCGGGAATCAGCGCCGTGATCGCACGGCACAGGCGCGCACCAAAATTCCTGCCTCCTGTCCAACAACCAACTCCTGTCAGGTCCTTGGAATAAACAGGGAATTACTGAAAGCTCCACGCAGTGCTGCGAGGTCATTTCAGACGAAGGGATCAGTCAGGATTTCATAAAGTATTTATTTAGCTGACAAAGGAATTCCCAACCTCCCTTTCATGTACGTTTGAGCTGATGCTAAGTTTCCGAGACAAGGCTCCGATTGTGGCTGTCACCAAACAATGACATATTTCTTTTCTTCTCTTAAATTCTCTGTATCATTCTATATAAGAGGGCAATTTGTCTGTCATGCAGCTAAAACAGGGCCCACTCACTGCCCTCATTAAACTGACAGCACAGTTATTAGCAGTAAACGAAGCCAACAGGCAATGAATTTAGCCACTGTTTTATGGCGAGCACCAGTGAGATTTTTTCAGTAATTAATTTGATAAATATATTAATTATGAATTGAGTTGACAGTACAATCAGATTGTCAGCCTTCCAGACAGGCTCTTGTGATAAGTAGCTTTGTGATGAAGTGGTCGGATTTCAGTACCTGTCATCCTCCGGTGTCAGTCTCTTATCACTGTCCCGACCATTCACTCTGTAATTTCCTGTGTGTTGTAATTAAATGGTGGCTTTCTGATTGGAAGTGACTCCTCAAACTTAATCTCTCATTCTTTCAGAATATATTGTTTTAAAAAAAAAAAAAGAAGAAGAAAAAAAAAAGACTCTTTGTTTCAGCGGCTTTTAATGTTAAAAAAAAGAGCTTTTTATTTCACGTTTGGTTATTGCCCCAGTGGGTGTTTGGGAATGGCGGTGCTGCCTTTGGACCTGGCATCAGATGGAGCAAAGTATCCAAGCTCTGCCACTGGCATGGAGAGTGGTGGCACGTGGAGATGAAGCCCTGTCCTTCCTCTCATGCATCTCCAAGCTGGGAGCAGCCCAGCAGTCTGGAGGACTCTGGGAAGGGTCACTGCCAGTACCTATTGCCAGCTTTTTTTTTTTTCTCCCTCTATGAAATTAATTAGGAACAGTGCCCGAGGTCATTTGGCTCAGGAGATACATGTCAAGATAAGATATTTCAAAAACTCCTCCTTAATAATTTAATATCAGCTTGGAATTTGGAAGCATGGTGGAGAATTGTTTAGAATTGCAAATTTAAGCAAGTTAGGAAGAACTCATGGCGAAAGAAAACAAGCAGCAGCTATCAAGAGCTGTTATGAACTCTTCCATTCCTGTTTAAGTCTATCAGAAAAAAAAAACAAACCTGGGGACAATATTTACCAAATGCAGCAGATGACTCTCTGCTTCCAGTTCCCCTGTGTTGGAAGGAAAGAGTGGGCAGTGGACTGGGGACTGCAGCTGGTCCCCAAGGTTTGAGTCCAACTGAACCCTGGTGACAAATTTTTCTTTAACCTTGAGCAAGTCTGGATGACCCAAACCATAAAAAGCTTCAGGATGTGCTTAATTTTAAGCATGTGGGCACAAGTTGACCCATGGAAGTCTTAGTATGGATATGTTTAATTTTAATTTTGTACCATGCCCTGGGCTGTATCACAAGCAGTGTTACCAGCAGGTCAAGGGGGGTGATGCTCCCCCTCTGTGCCACTCTGGCGAGATCCCATCTCAAACTGTATCCAGCTCTGGACCTCTAATATAAGAAGAACATGGACCTGCTGGAGCAATTCCAGAGGAGGCAACAAAGATGCTCTGAGGGCTGGGACACTTCTGCTCTGGAGACAGGCTGGGAGAGCTGGGGATGTTCCCCTGGAGAAGGCTCTGGGAAGACTTAGAGCCCCTTCCAGTGCCTAAAGGGGTTTCAGGAGAGCTGGAGAGGGACTTGGGACAAGAGCCTGGAGGGACAGGACAAGTGCTTCCCAGTGCCAGAGGACAGGGTTAAATGGGATATTGGGAGGAAATTTTTCCCTGTGAGGGTGGTGAGGCCCTGACACAGATTGCTCAGAGAAGCTGTGGCTGCCCCATCCATGGAAGTGTCCAAGGCCAGGTTGGATGGGGCTTGGAGCAACCTGGGATAGTGGAAGGTGTCCCAGCCCATGGCAGGGAGTGGGAACTAGATGGTCTTTAAGATTCCTTCCAACTCAAACTATTCTCTGATTCTATGAATTTTGTATGTATCTCCTTTATTTTTAAGTAATATTTCTTTGGAGCAACTTGTGTCCACGTGCACGTGCTGTCCAGATGTTACATTCTTGCCCCAAACCAGAGCTCTGTTTTTTATCAATATCCTGTTTTTCACAGCACAGGGCAAAGCATCACCTGTAGGCTCTGTCCATTTGACCAATATCTGCAAATCAGTGCAATGAAAATGTGCTGGTCTCTGCTGGAGATGGTCACTGTGTCCCAGGTCTGGCCACCAACACGCCGCAACCTTTGATGTCCAAGTCTTCCTGAGAGCTGCTCCTGGAACGAGTTCAAGTCCTTTGCTAAGATTAGACTAAGGGACTTGAGGCTGTGTCATAAAAGGAAAGGTAAATCACATTCTGGCAGTCAGAGAGAAGCCCAAAAAAGGTCATCCAGAGCTGAAAGAGGGACCTACTGCACAAGTGCCAGGATTTGCATTATATCCTACAGCCTGAAGCCCTGCAATGAAGCATTCAGAACAGTCTTTTGGAACTTCTCAACAGGGACAGTCTTTATGGATTATTTAAACATAAAAATATACAGCTTTCTGGAAAAGAACCATTTCAGCCTTTAGGGACTCATACTAACTGTGGTTTTGTAGGAAGATCTATAATTGAGCATGTTAATACTGATATGCTATTGTTTGAGATAAATTTCACAAGGCATGAGCCCATACTGCAAATTATGCCTTAAAAAGATCAATTTGGAGACTCTATTCTATCATTTTACTGATTTGTAGATACATCCAAACTACAATCCAAAGCAAGCAACTACTGCATACTGGTGAAGAGATTACTATTCACTATTAAAGATGCTGTAAGTATTCCAAAGTATTTTATTTCTGCCAAATCTCATAATCACGTGGAAAACATATTTTAAACAAACTACTTTCTTTATAAAGCATCTATGCCAAAATCTGAAAACCTTAAATGAGATTATTACTTACGAAAACCACTAAAAAATCTTAGTCAATGTTAATTAAAGTGGTTTTAATTGTCTTTTAAAACGAATATGTGTCTATATTCTCCTACTTTGAGTAAAACAGATAATGTCTCTGCCTATACGGAAACCTTCCATAATGGAATTGCAATTTCCCAGTAAGCTTTGGATTTTCTTGTTACTGAATGTGTTTGAATGTGGCCAATGCTCTTGATTTCTCACATAGCATAAGGCAGCACATTCAATAAAAAATGTATGTAATGGTTCAAAAATGGTAGGAAAAAGTAATGGCATCTCACAGACTTGTAAGGGTGATTAGGTGTCTCTCTCAGCATGCTGGATATTGTTCTTTTAACAGCTTTTTCTGTGTATTAAATAATGTCAACTTACATATCCTTACTTAGTTTTGGGGATGTCAGTGATACAAGTTATTCCTGAGACAAGTTACTGAGGAATTACATCCTGGTAGCTGAATTCAGATTTTTTTTTTTTTTTTGCTTTATTTATGGTATGTTTTTTTCTCTTAAACATAAGCTTTAGCTGCAGAGCAAGATTTGCTTTCTGGCAAATGAAAAAGTGACTTATTCCTTAGAACAAGACTAGGGCTTGCCTGTGAGGATATACATCTCTATCATGTCTGAAAAATTCTAAACCAAACTGATTATGTGTCACTTGATAAAGTGCTGGAGAAGAATTATAGGTGTATTCCTGTTCCCACTAAACCCAACCTGAGCTGTGCTGCAGCAGCAGCAGCTCCCAAAGCACGCTCCTGAGCTGCTGGATGTGGTGTGGCATTGTCAACAATGCAAGTTGCAAGCAGATTGTAATTATTCAGTAAGGAAAATGCTCAGTATTTCCTGAGTGAGTCTTTAATCCTAGTTTCAAGTCACTGCTGCCGTTGTAAGGTCCAAGTGGAAACTGTGGTGCTTTTGTGCATCTGTCAGATGCCGCTGCTTATTACAGAATCAGGAATGATAAATATGCGGAGTGCTTTGATGTGAGTATCAGCTTGAACTCCTCCAGTGCTCAGGTAGAAAGCAGCTGAAGCTATTGTTTTCATCTTGCATGAAAGGTTGAACAGATGCTTGAAAATAAATAGGACCCGGTAAAATGATAAAAATCCTGGGGTAAAAAGTGCGGTCTCTGTTCTCAGCCCTCGCTGTGCACCCAGCCCAAACTTCAACTGTCTCTGCAGCTGACGGGGAACTCCAAGGACTGCACAGAACTGCCTGCTCAGGAATAGCAACATGCAGCCACAAGAGTAATAAAATCACATTGTCTGTCCACATTAACTGCTAATCTTCACCTTCAAATGGCTGAGAAGAGAAAGGCTTTACAACATCATCAGCCTAGAGGAGTGGAGACTGAGGGGAAACCTCATTGCAGTTACAGCTTCCTCTGGTGGGAAGAAGAGGGACAGGCACTGATCTCTGCTCTGTGGGGACCAGGGACAGGACACCAGAAGTTGTGTCAGGAGAGGTTTAGGTTGGATACTAGAAAAAGATTCTTCTCCCAGAGGGTGGTTGGGCACTGACCAGGCTCCCCAGGGCAGTGGGCACAGCACCAAGGCTGACAGAGCTCAAGGAGGGTTTGGATGATCCTCTGGGGCACAGGGGGTGACTCTTGGGGATGGTCCTGTGCAGGGCCAGGAGTTGGAGTGGATGATCCCTGTGGGTCCCTTCCAACTCAGCATATTCTGTGATTCTGTGATTGTGTGGATGAGGGTACAAGGCTTCCTCTGAAGAGAAAGGTTACAGCACTCAGTCCAGATCCAGAGTTCAGCTCCTAGATGAGACACAGTCCTGTCAGGTCTGTTTGTGAGAGTAATTTAGGATCCAAAAGAGTCTTGAGATGCCCAAAGAAAAGTGACCTAGAAATTAGATGTTTCTATATTTATCTGCCTAGGTCCAAGCAGAGCTGTGGAGAGCCATCCCCATCAGCTCTGAGTCAGGCAGAACAAATATCAGAGAAATAAACCCATGTTAGTGTGTGATCCCCTCTGGAGAGCATCAGGATGTATATATACTCTGCTTCTCAAATATTTGATCCATCTACAAAACTGTCTATACCTTTCCTTCTTTTCTTTTTTTTATTTTCCACATCTTTATTTGTTCTCACTGAGAAGCAGTGGAGCAGCTGGCACCTTCCAGAAGTCCTTGTGAGGAGGTAGGAACAGCAGTTACCCATCTTCATCCTGCTGAATGGGCCACTTCCAATTGCCATTCCTTATTAATAAAAGACATTAACAGCAAATCTCTGAGATTTTGCCTCTTGGCTACAGCAAAATGTACAATTTGAATGTCTTTAATGATGCTTTGAATGAGAAATGCAAGGTGTGAGGAAGAACGAATTCTGGTGCTGAAGAAGCACTGTAGAAACAACCTCTGCTCCTGTGTCTTCTGTGCTTGTGTGTCTTAAAGCAGATGGTCAGTCTCCTGAAGTATAATCCTGTTTTCTGATTCCACCAACAGCTGAAATATATTTACCTGAAAACCTTCCTAATAAATGCTTCCCACCATGTGAGTAATAGGTCAACGGCAGTTCTGACCACAGGAAACAGATCAAGACAATCTCTCTAACATGTTATGCCACCCGATTTTTGCATTATCGGTCCTAAAATTGCTGTCACTTGCCTTATCTATGAAAGGGCTGTACTCTTCTAACAGGATGCTCAGTGATTGACTCACGCTTTGGAAGACCACCAAGGCAAAAACATCATTATCAGCTCATAGCCATGTGAAACCCAAACTTGATGGTTTTTCTAGTTTAATTATTGACATGATGGGAATGTATTAAGTCCAGCTCTTCCACATGCTGTGTATGTCATTTTGTCAACAGTAGTGCACAGACTGAAGAAACTTTTATTTATACCAGAGCAATGACACCTTCCCGTTTGCTTCAAGCATGGATCCAGTGGTGGATGGTTTCCCATTGCCCCATTCACCTTCTCTCACAGGTCTCTCCTTCGGCTCCACTGTTGTCTTCTCCCCTCCTCCAGTTTCCAACCAAATCTTTCGATCTCTGTGACTTTATATCACCAACCAACTCACCCACATCTCTTTGTCACGAGAGGCTTTTCCTGGTGGGAACAGTGGAAGTGCAGATGAAGAGCCATCCATCTCCACCTTCCCAGTGGTTGCCACCAGCATGTCCATAGAAATCCTGTGAGCTCTTAGCAGAGGGCTTTGAAATGAAATTACATGGCAGTGAGACCAAAGGAGGAAAAAAATACACAGGAGGAACATAAAATGAAAAGCTTTTCTCATTCTTTATTACTGGCCATAAGCAAATTAATATAATTGTCTCATGAAAATGAATGCTCTTTAGTTCTTATCATTTTCTAATAAGGCCTTATTTCCTGAGGAGATCAGCTGGATATTCCAGTCCACTCTGGAAGAAATAGGAAAACAAAAGGAAAAAGGATAGGAAAGTCAGGGAGAAAAAGGTAAGTCAGAACATCTATAAAGAAAAAAAAAATATCACCCTGAGGTACTGGTCCACAAAAATGCTTTACAATATCTGAACACAAAATCAATTCAAAAATACAGTAGATCACAGTCCATAAATAATGTGTCCAATCAGAGAAGTGTGAGGGGAAAATGACAAAAGGAAAGAGCATTCTCTGAAGGGGCAGTGAGGAGGTGGGGACGAGGAAAACTCGCTTGGCTCTGGACTTCTTGAGGTGGAAAAAATTCAGAGAGCATCAGGGCAAAGAAAGTCCTGTCCAGGAACCATCTAATTTCTTTCCATCCTAGTTAATGAAACATATTAAACAAATTCCATACATAACTTAATGTACGTAATATTACATAAATAACACAAGTAATATTTCTTTAACCACGGTAAACTAAAACACAGTTAACAAGAGTCATCGAGGGTTATGTTTTAAAGTCTGTAACAAATAAAAGTCCTCACAGTCACGGATTACTGACTCTGTGAGGAACAGCTAGGTATTATTTTGCACGTACAGCCAGCTGGGCAGAGCACAGTGTTTGCCTAAATTAAAAAAAGGCTTTTCACCGACGCTGCTGGGTGCTCACAGCAAACTGCAATCATCCCACGTGAAAAGTGTTGTGGTTTCAGGTTCATCTCTGCACGCTTTACATCTGTTACAGGCAACTATCTAAACAAACCCTACCTTTTACCTGCACTGTGAAGCTGTAAAGCCTCTCAGTGGCCAGGTGTGTACAAGAAACACCCAACTCAACCAGCTTCTACAAGATCAGTTTGAGATATATATAGATATATGGCTATATACATATATTTTTTAAGGTAATAAGAAATGAAAAACTGCCGTTACTGGAAATTTGGCCTCGTGGAGACAGATGTCAAATTTTAGTTGCTTAGAGGCAAAGGTCCTTTGTCAGGCAAAAGCTCAGTGAAGTAGTTTTATTTCACAGCTTTTAGGTAACTTTTGTCATGAGTAGTTCAGCCAATTGATGTGTGTGCTTGTGTAACTCCAAAGTCTGTGCTTCATATTCTTCTGTTCAAAAAGTCCTAGGAAAAATATGGTCATATTTTGCAAACATTGCCTGTGATGCAATAAAATAGGTACAACATCCCTTATGAAAATAGAATCCTGGGTTTGGTAGATCTGAGCTTTATTCCTTTTTTGTAACATTCAGTCTCATGGTGACCAGAGTTTCATGTCTCTAGGGCTCATTTTTCTCCAGGTATAAAGTCGCCATAAAGATATTTAGTTCTTAGCACTTTGACATCTGGGGATCAACAGAAATTACTTTTATCTATCAATGCCAGACCATCATGTCACTACCAAAGTTTTCTCTGTTTTTGCTACTAACCTGCTAAGCAGTTGAAAGGGATTTTTAATCATACAAGCTACTTGCATAAAGTAAGACAAATACAAAAATTGATATTTTGGCCATCTTAGATGTTGGGCAAGTCCTGCCACACGCCTGGCTCTGTTTGTCCTGATGGAGATGTAGGTACTGCAGGAAATGTGAGTGCCAGCTTATGTCAAATGAGAGTTGCTTAACAGCCACCAGGAATCCAGATAGAATAAAGGCTGTAATCACCCCTTGTTTCTTGTGTTCTCACTGCCAGCTTTAAGGTGGGTGAGAACCAGAGGGGACCAGCTGTCAGGGTGGGTGACAATTTTCCCGAATTTCCCAGGTTTGAATAAGCGACTGCACTGAACTAAAATTCTGAACCTTCCGAGGTTCATCCATCACTTTTACTAAATTACCTCTTCATTCTCTTTTCTGCTAAGAATCTAATTTTTATAGCACTGTAGAGAATTTTTATAGCACTGTACTTTATCTTGTCACAGTATTTTTGGTCATTATTTTCATCTCAGTGAACTCTCAAATGATACTAAATAGACCTGTGAGAGCTTGGCTGTAAGATAACGAGGGAGGTGTACATTTGCAAATGTTAATAGCTTACCCTCTTAGCCTTTTGCTGGGAATTCAGGGCTTGTACAGGATTTTTACCTTCTTGGGCAACACACAGAGAAATTGTCTATATATAGTCTTGTTTCTTTCCCCGGAAAATGGGCCAGGTCAGATGTCTCTGTTTTTCTGGCAGGGTAGCACCTACAGTTTGCTGAGACCAATTTCTTTGGGGTGTGGAGAAAGCTGAAATGAGCTGATAAAGCTTTAGGAGTTAAGTGGGTCTATTCCCCATGCAAATCTAAAGAAGAAATGCTCGCAAGTTGTGTGTTGGTATTTTCATGTCTGGAGTCAGGGCCACAGAGAACCTCACACCCAAACTAGATTCTATTTAAAACAATGAAGAGATAGGAAAAGGGAAGGAGCGAGCTGTGTAAAGTCACACGCCACAGAATCACAGAATAATTAAGGCTGGAATAACACTCCAAAATTTTCAAGTCCAACCATTAGTCCAGCACTGGCAGGTCCAGCACTGAACCCCGATCCTGTTAGACACCTTCCCACTGCCTGTGTGTGTAAACACCTTCCTTGAGGTCTGTGTTTGGAAGAAAGCTTTAGCTCTTCATGTCTGCATAGCTGACGCTTGGGGAAGTGTAGTTATCCAGCCTTGCCAAGCCCTTGATTGCCTTGCCCATCACCCTAGAAAAAGTGTTTTACGGGATGGGGGAGGAGAGGAAGAGGCAGCAGAAAAAAAATTGGCATTTTTCTCTTGTCCGGTTTTCTCTGCCCTCTCTCATCCTAACCTGGTCCTAGGCCCAGTAAAATGACGGTTTTCTAAAATGAGACCAAATAAATGTGTGTAGAGGTCAGGGGTGGCAAATTCAGCTAAAGATTTTAGTTTTGCTAAATGTTCACCCAGCCTAACTCATATATTTCATCCACCTGAATATACAATCCTGCACAGAAAGCCTAGAGGCAGAAAAGTCATTTAGACTTCCACATCCGTAAAAATTTGCTCAATTAATACACTCTTTCATGAGACTGCTGGATCTTCACCCCCTATTACAGCTCCTTCATGCTTCCTCTGGTAGCAGGGAATGAATTTTGAACTGCCTTGATGGTGCAGCCAAGGGAAGGCATCCAGGGCTGGGAGGGATGGGAGGCAGAGCTATCTGTGCTCGTGCTGGACACCAGATTCCCACCAAAGCCACTCCATCACTGCCCTCCTCAGCTGATCAGGGGAGAGGAAACATTAAGAAAGGCTCACGGGTTGAGATAAGGACGGAGAGAGATCACTCACCAATTACTGTCACGGGTAAAACACTCCCTAACACTTCCAAATGGGGAAATTAATTTAATTTATTACCAATCATATCACAGTAGGGTTAATGAGAAATAAAACCAACTCTTAAAAACGCCTTCCCCTCACCCTTTTCTTCTTCCTGATTTCTCTCTCTCCTGTCTCAGGGGGATGACGAGTGGGGGTTGTGGGCAGTTCATCACTCATAGTTTCTGCCTGAGACTGAAGGGGCAGTAACCTCCTGTATTGGTGTCTGGGCTGCAGCATCACCAAAATCCCACAGACAAACTCCAGCATCAACATCAACAGGATTAACCAGGCAGGAGAATACCGAGTCAGTGCAGGATTTTCTCTCACATGGGTTTTGGGAATGGCTCAAACGGAGATAATCCTGGAGGTCAGGAGGGCAAATACAAAAAGGAAAATGAGAAGAGGGGCTCTGCGCTTGTGCAAGTTTCAGTCTGCAGCATTTAGAAAAGGCCTGAGTTTTCTCCCCTACAGTTTGCAGTTTTTGGTTGCCTGGGGCTGCAACACAGCTCAAACCCAGTCTGATTTTACCAAGGCTCAAGCCTAGAGAGGACAGGTCCTGTGGCCATCCACTCTGCTGACCACTCTGCCTTGCCACTAATGCTCTTGAGCAAGAAAGCTTAAACAACAGCTAAGTCAAACTGGAAAAGACCATGAGGATTTAGTGTTGGCACAGTGGAAGTGAGAGGACTAAGAAATGTCAAGAGATTTCAAAAGATGCATGCAGATGATCAGTTCAGCACAGAAATAACAGCACCCTTCTATCCAGTCCTAATTATAGGAAGACTGCATCAAGGAACTTTGACCTGCAGTGACCATGACCAGCAAGGGTGACAGTAACAGTGCAGCTGTACCGTTAGTAGACATCATTTTCAGATCCATTTCTGAGGTTTGCATTCCCTACAGGAAAGCTGCACAGCTTAGTAGTTTAACTCCCTGCATCTACTTTGGACTCCTGTCACTAAGTTGTTACATTCCTGTTGCACGCGTGTCCGTGCTGGTGTTCGTAATTGTCCTGTGTCTCAGATGTACTGCATCCATTTAAACCTCCCAGTCGCTGTTTCTTGTCTTACCTGCTGTACAGAGAGAGTGGAGACAGGGAGGGTGGAGGTGATGACAGTGGGGTTTTTTATCTGTAAATCTCCGGGGGGATAAGGTTGCATGGTTTGCAATTAGACAAGCAGGTACTGTGGCAGAGGACATCATTTCCTTCAGCAGGTTATCATTTAGAAAAAATCAGGAACCTTTTAATATACAGTATATCTTGCAGAATCTATCATGGCTTTCTCTTAGCCAGCTTAAAAGACCGAGCTTAATGGCCTTTAGCTCTAGGCTGGACTTGTTTATCCCTTTCTTCATATCCACCTTGCAGCTGCGCTGTAAACACCTCGCAGTGCCAAATGCAGAGTCTCAAAGCAGCTGCTGCAGTCCCAGCTCAGGCTGGGATCAGGTGGGTTCTCACAGCAGCTAAGCCAGGCCCAGTGTGGCATCAAAAACAGCGTGGCCAGCACGTCAACGGAGGTGATTTTGTCCCTCTGCTCTGCTCAGGTGAGACCCCACCTGCAGTATTGCCTCCAGCTCTGGGGTCTCCAGCACCCCAGGAAGGACATGGAGCTGCTGGAATGAGTCCAGAGGAGGCCACCAAGATGATCAGAGGGATGGAGCAGCTCTGCTGTGAGAAAAGGCTGAGAGAATTGGGATTGTTCAGCCTGGAGAAGAGAAGTTTTGGGGTGACTTAATTGTGGCCTTCCAGGGCCTGAAGGGAGCCAACAAGAAAGAGAGAGACTATTTATAAGGGCCTGGAGTGGGAATGGCTTCCCAGTGCCAGCGGGCAGGGTTACATGGGATATTGGGAAGAAATTCTTCCCTGTGAGGGTGGGGAGGCCCTGGCACAGGTTGCCCAGAGAAGCTGTGGCTGCCCCATCCCTGGAAGTGTCCAAGGCCAGGTTGGATGGAGGTCCAAGCAACCTGGTCTGGTGAAAGGTGTCCCTGGAAAGGGTGGGGTTAGAACTAGATGACTTTAATGTCCTTTCAAACCCAGACCTTTATATGATTATGTATCAGGGCTAAGCCTCCAGTCTTGGCGGCATTATCTGTGTTATGTCATTTGGTGTAATCCAGCACTGGGCTACTGAACTTTATCTTTATTGTAGAAGAAACACAGTTACATTTATGAAAGGACCATTTTTTTTTTTCTTTTGTGGTTGTTCTAATACAGAAGCTCTAGCTCTAAGTCTGTGTTTCCAAAAAGTGTGGCAAGAAGTTCAGGACTTGGAAAGTGGATGCTTTGGAAAGACAGTGCCAGACCAGAGCTACAGGATGGACTGGAGCCGTGGAGGTGGGCATGGACCTGCTTAGACCATTGCACTATTTGAGTTTTTTGCTTAGCATCCTCCTGAGCGTACAACTATTTTTCTCAATTGTATTTCTAGCATTTCTATAGCTCTCACTGCAATGGAAAAACAGTATTCAAGAACTGTTTGTTACAACCCAGTGATGAGAAGAAACCTACTCAGCGTGAAAACGTTATTTCCATGCCCTCTGTGCCAGTATTTTGTGCACCACTGATCAGGAAGTTTTCTGATAATTAGGGTTGGACTAGATGACCTTTAAAGGTCCTTCCAAGCCATTCTATGATTCTATGAACCAAAACTATGTGTTCTCAGAAGCTTTTTCCCTAGCAGATGTAGGCATTTTATTTTCTGAAACTTTTTTTTTTCATGAAGAAATTCCAACATAGAAATTATTCACTTTATTCAAATTCTTCAGAGTAAATTAGAATCAAGACTCTGTGTTTAGATACAATTTTTATTTTTGATCAACAAGCCCAGTAGACTAATTTTATTTTTTTTTTTTTTAGCTATGGGAGATGAACTGTTCATTTTTAATTGCCTCGCCATAAATACAGAAGGAAGAGGATGGCTCCTCCAAGCTTTTATTTGGTGAGGTTGTGTCCTTTGCTCAACAAAAAATCCCTGGCATAGCCAAGCTTTTTCCAGCAATGAGGAGTTTCAGTCATGTAGACCTATAACATTGCAATGCCAGCAAAAAAGTTTTATCTTAATTTCCTGGTGCCAGCTCTACGATATGACAAGAGTTATAAAGGATCATTTATCTTGTCAGAGAGAAGGGACCATCAGCATCAGACCCCAGAGACTGATCTTCAAGGTCTGTCTGAAGAATTATGTGCCTTAAAAAGCCTGATCCCAAACCAGCAATCACAGAGCAATACCCATATATTAGTTGTCTGAGCTGCACTGGATGGAAAACTGGGATGATAACCAGAAGGGTTTTAAAACTCTGTGGAATTTTAGCTGGTGTCTTCTACCATCAAGCTGCAACTTTCCTTTGGAGTCAACTGTTGTCTCATTTCTGAGCATGATTTAAGGAGAGATAGTTAAAAGAGATAGGAAAAAAGAGTCTAAAATAAAGACATTTATTTAAAAATTTTGTTTTCAACACATTTCCCCTCCTGAGAATGTGTTGCTTTGAAATACTTCTAATGTTCTTTAGTAGTAAAAAAAGATATTTTCTGTGGATTCTTCCCTTCAGCTGACCAATCTTTTTTTCAGGGATGGCATGAAGAAGGTAGAACAATGTCTCTCACTCTCTGCCCTGCTCAGCAGGCTCAAACTATAAAAGGAAAATGCGGAAAAAAAGCTATTTTTCATTATTATGGGCAAATGGCAAAAATGTAGAATTTAGTGCCATGGGCTGGTTAAAGGGCTCTAAATTAGCATTTTTTTACTTACAAGAGGGATTTTAGTTGTTTCTCTGGACAAGCTTCAGCAAATTTTTTGCTAGAAAATATTAGGGAAGTAACACTAAAGTAATCCGATATGCTTAAGCTCTGGTACATTTATACTCAATTGAGACCCCTGAATCCGCCTTTGTGTGTCCTTTTTACCATTTTGGGAGGCCCCAAAGTGTCTCTTGATGATGTTTCTGCAGGGAGTGGCATTTCTACTTGTCCTGTACCCTGTATTACAGCCCTACCTGGAGGTGTCTGCAGCAACCTTGGCAACATCATTTACTACGTGCTGAATTATTGGTGTTTAATATGATTTATTGGTTGTCTGGATTAAGACTTCACTATGTTCTCTCATTCCATGGAATGCCCTATGACAAGTTCTTGGAAATACTTAAATTCTCTTCTAATTATCTCCCTTCATGGAGAATTTCTCTTAACTGCACCCAGGGGTAAATTTTTCTGTTATATTCACTTATATATAATTTTCCTGTGCCTCTGTATTGGGGTAAGGGCCCTTTAGGTGTTAAGTCTCTAATATATCCACTTAATGTGCTTTTATTATTCATTTTGTTTCTCAGGTGAGTGTTTAGTTGTCGCATCTCTTAAACCTCCCTCTTGACAAAGCACAGTGCATGGCTGCAGTGGCACAATGCAAACATTTAAACTGACGCTACAGGGAATTCACTGGGAAAAATATTTCCCACCCCCTTTAATTCTAAGGCCTCCACTTGGCTGTGCCAGACAAATTCCCAGAGCATATGAAAAGGGGAACTTTGGGCCTTGAACTTTTGGCTGCAGTATTATTTTCAGACCAAGTGAACCGTTCCCAACTGTTTCCGAAATCAAGGCTACAAAAGTAAGAACTACTTGTACATGATCGGGACAGAACAATTGATTCAAATTGTCAGGACTTAACTCATGTTTCAGGATTGCTTTGATATTTTTTCATTCTTGGTAATTTAATTCCTTTGCAGTTCTCTCTCACTGGATTGAGAGAATTGTATTCCTTTACCCCTCTTTTTAACCCCCCTCCTTCCACCTTTTTTTGCATGGGAGATATAATTTATACCTTTTTCAGTGAATTTGCCACAATAAAGAATCCATTTCTTTCAAGGTTGTTTTTTTTTTTTTTCAAATCTCCTCAAAGAGTGAAAGTAGCATTTGCTGAAATTAAGGTACATTTTGCCAGAAATGTGATGCTAATCCTCTTAGTTTTAATGGTTTTGAAATGGTTTGTATAAGAAGGTAAACAGAGTAGTTGATTAATAGGAAGGAAGTCAATTGGCCATGTTGCAAGTGTTATACGCTCTACTGTACAATAGTTCTTTATTTCTGCAGAGTGAAGCACAGACTGGTCTCCTTTTTAGAGTTCTTAGCTGAAAACTGATATATCTTCTCATACTGTACAATTCAGAAGAGTTTGATTCCAGCACCAGAAAAAGCAAGCAGTGCACTTTTGAAATAGAAGTCAAACAAATACCACTGATAAGACATTGACGTGACACCAGTTATCTTCCCTTTTTATTGAAAATAGGCAGATATAATGAGGTGCTTCACATTTTAAAGTCTTAAATCTTAGAAAGCTCCAGGCCTAGATGGTTTTGATTTGGGCTTATTAAACTTGCAGTGCGGGGAGTGAGGGAAGGAGGGGAGATGGAGTGACTCACTTAGCCCTGTTGTTTAACCTTTCCTTGGCCAAAGAGATTTTCGTCTGCAATTTATTAAAAGGGTTGTTCATTCCTGAATTGCTTCCCAGAGTTTCCTGTCTGAGCTTGGATGCCAAGAGCTGCTCAAGCCAGGCCCCCTCTCCATCAATAATTCACCTGCAGGTCTCCCAGAGCTCGGGTGCTGTTTGCATGTAAAGTGAGAGGAGCCAGCAGTCACCTGAATTCTTTTGTGTGGTGCAATGGCAAACCTCTCCCTGCCACGAGCCATGGGGTCCGACACTCACATCGATTGTAGTCCATCAATTAACACTTAGAGTTAAGTGCTGCAACAAAAGTGTGAAGTGGTTGAAGGTCTGAGCAACAAGAGGCAACAGGTAACCCAAGAGCTTGGAAGGAAGACGTGGTGGCTGCAGCTATGAAGGATGGCCGGGACAGAATTTCGGGGTGTAAATAGGGAAGAAGATGAAATACATTTGAGAAGTAACAGAGGAATAATTAGAAGTTGAAGCTGCTACAGCTGCAGGGAAGGAGTTTCCCAGGTGTTTCCCAGGGCTCAGAGGAAGCATGGTGTGGGCAACAGAAGAACTGCCTTCAGCCACTTCTAGAGATCCTTTACAATTAAAACGCAGTGAAATATCACAGTGTAATTTAATACTGATGAAGGGATGCCTGAGTGCAATCATGAGCAACCTGCTCTAGTGGAAGGTGTTCCTGCCCAAGGCAGTGGTTGGAACTAGATGGACTTTATTGTCCCTTCCAACCCAAACCATTCTGTGGTTCTATGTTCTCTCTTGCATCTTTGCCCTGACTAGAAAGGTCCTTTCTCTAAAGCTAGAAGACACTGGCTAGTAGAAGAAATTAATCAAAATTATCTAATTTGAAATGGTGGCCTAAATAAAAGTTTGTTGAAACAAGTACTCTGTCCCTTTTTGGCCTCTAATGACAGATAGAAATGAGTCAAGAAACAACAATATTAAGAATAAAACCTCAGAACTAATGGAGTGATTCCGGGTTTCACGTCAGGTTCAGGCATGACACACCAATGTCTGCACACGTGCAGTGTTCTTTCAGCAGGTAAACTAAGACTCTGATAATTTTTGATTGGAAATGAGACAAAATCCAGACATAGTGTTATATTTGGGATGGGACAAGGGCATGAGGAAACTCAGAATAAAGTGCAGCCCCTTTGCATAAGTAGCTCTGAGTGATGGAAGGCTCTCCAGAAGCAGTTTCACCTGCTGGGTTTCCGTGATGTCTATCACTGCTCCGTCCCACAAGTACATTTCCTTTTGTCTTTGAGTAAAGAACAGTTTTTACAAAGCATTAATTTATGACTCCATCTCATCTTGCAAATCGCAGCTCTCATTTAGTGAACCCCATGCACGGTATAAATAATTAACTCTCCTTCTTCATAATAAGCCACAAGTAACAGAATTATCTAAGAGCCTTTGAGAGCTATATTTGCCTCCCAATAAATAATTTGTTATTGACTCAGCATTAGGACATAATGGCTTTACAAATTTATTGTGTGGGAGAACACTCATAGAAATAGTAGGAAAACTTCTCCTTCTGCATTACTCCTGGTAAAATAACAGAATTTCTACAAGAGTACAGCTAAACACAACACAGTCAGTGCAGAATATATGCTAACAAACACATTTGTTCCCTGAAATCTAACTATTGCCTCTTCCAACACTTTAAAATTTTCCTTCCAAGTTGGACACACTTCCATCTCAATTGCAGTAGTGTCACTTAAGGACAATTTCATTAGATTAAATGGTCCGGTAGTCAAAGCAATTGTAATCAATAGCTGTAACTCCAAGAAAATAGCTGGATGCAGACTTTCAGTCTTCTCTCTCCTGTTCTTTGATTGACTTCAGAAGTGCTGTAAAGCCAAAGAAACATTTCTGTAAACTATATTTTGAAGGATCTCCAAGCCTCACATTTCTACAAAGCTGTCAAGCCTTATCTTTAAAAGCAAAGAGAAGGCTCTTTTAGCCTGGGATAGAGTTTAATGTCTCAGGCTATGACTGATAGAGAGAAATGGATAAAGACCATCCTGTCTGTGTGGCTACACTCTGCTCAGCTGTAATTTACTCGCTTGCATCACCACAGCAGCCTCCCTGACATGAAAGGAAGCCCTCAAGCAGCATTTCTAAAAGGTTTGAGAGACCCAATGCAGTAAAGCACTGAAGTTTCTCTGCACATTGAAAAAAAAAATTAAAAAAAAAAATCTCAGTATCAAAAAATCCCACACATCAACTAATTTTTGTCCCATAGGGCAGGATGTTGCTTCTTTTCCTTCCTGCTGTTCCTCCAGCCCAAACCAAGGATTGTAGGTGCTGCAGTGCTTCTCTGCCATCCCTGAATATTTGAGGCTCTAATTCCACATTAATAAATCGTAGAATCATAGAACGTTAAGGCTGAAAAAGACCTCTGAGAACAAGTCTAACCATCCACCCAGCAGCAGCACCACCACGTTTACCACTACACCTTGTGCCTGAGTGCCAAATCCACGTTTTTTGAACACTCACAGGGAAGACGACTCCACCACTTCCCTGAGCAGTGTGTTCTAATGCTTGACAATCCTTTTCATGAAGAAATGTTACCTAATATTTAATTTAAACCTCCCCTGGAACAACTTGAGGACTTTTCCTCAACATTCCCTTTTCCTTGTTATGTTGCAGATCCACTGAATTCGTCACATTAATTTCAGTTTCAGCCTTTCCTTCTGCTCTTTAAAGGACTGAAATACAATGTGCAACTTCTTCTGTCTCAACATATGCAGGTGTTTGCCCTTCACTTGACATCTTTCAGCCGTGCTGGATCCTGAATGACTAAGCAGTGATCCATGTAAGCACCGTGTCATCTGGAGTCTGCTGGGATACCTTTTACACAGGAGGTGAAAAAGATAATCCTTTCCCTTCTTTCTTTCACCTGAAAGATAAATCACTCTATTTCTACTGTCTGGAGAATTAAAAAGCTTTTACTTAGCACAGCTATTTCAAAGCAAGAACCTTTATGAAATACAGAGGCACTTTGGAATGGCAGAAGCATATGCTCAAATGAGTGCAGAAATTCTCAACCCCACTTTTTGTATTTATTATAGCTCTTGCATTGCAGTCTCAAAGCTGATGTATTTATATTTTTCATGATGTCTCCAGCAGGTGGTAGGGTATATGCTGGCAGTTTTCCATAATACTTGGGAATGTAAGAAAAAGGCCTTTTATATAACACGTATATATCTTGTCATTCTTTTTCCGGGTGAAAGTGGCAGTAGATCAAGTTCCCTCCCTGGTTTTCAAAGCTCATGCAGGTGTTTCTCAGGGGGTAACCAAGCTGAGATCTGAATGCTGTGCACTCACAACGATGGAACCCACGCAGAACAGAAAGAAAAGAAAATCTGAAAATCTAAGAGTTTTTGACGATGCTTGTGGCCCCAATTCCATCTACTCCTTACCTACTCCTGAAAAACGGAGTCTGATTTTGGCCAGACCACATCTACCTTTTCCATGTTCATGTGAAGGTTTGGAGCCTGCCTGGGTAAAACACTGTTTTGGGGTGTTCAGATGTGAAGAATTACCCAAATTTCCCCTTCCTGGCTGCTGCTGATAGTGAGACTGAAATGTAGCTGATCCCATACACCTCCTTCTGCTGCTAAATGAGCTCCAGCCTCTGAAACTTGAATTATTGCAATACAGCTATTTTAAAACCTCTCTTTACCTTTCATCACTTACCAAAGGTATATTTCCTTGGATTTGTGTGTGGTTTAGAGGTGGTGCTGAGTTTGCAGTAGGATACAGGCTGACCATGATACAGTAAAAACTGGAGTCAAGGCCCTCACAACCATTTCTTCCTCAGACTACTGTGGGTTTGTAGATAATAATTCTGTTTTTTGCTAATATAGATCTATAGAAATTAATAGCAGCTCTTTCTGATTTACATACATATAAGGAAAATAACATTTTCAATTCATGTGTAACTCAGTCTTCAGACTTTCACATTTTACCTTTCCGGGCTCTAGAGCATTTTCTTGCAAAATTCCTGTTATTAAACCTTTAAAGACAAATTGCATTTAGCTTACTACTGTTACCAATGAACAGTGGAAGCTGCAAGTGGGATTGTTTTGTATAGGATGAAACCAGGATAAATGAAACTTTAATCCTAATCTGCTCAGAGATTTTCTGTAGGTCTTTGAGTAATGACTTTCACTTCTATCAGTTTCTTTGAAAACTGCAGATAAATAATATAAAACTCTGTGAATTCCGTCTGCTGGTCCTTTCCTTGGAAATGGAATTTAACCTACACTAGAAGTAAGATGTTAAAAGATGATCCCACCTTAAGAACGAAACTCAAAAAGCTACTAACTAAAATTTCTGAACTGGCAGATGTGATGTGCAGAACTACAGTGAAGGTGTTCCAAATCCCCTCATCTCATATTAAATCAAATAACAGCCTGGTCCAGTACTTGGTAGCTCTAAAGGTGGCTCTACCTGGTCTCTTTTTTAGGGCTGGAAGAACTGTATATCTCTGCTTAGTTTTTATAGTGCTTTTTATTATTTATTTTAGTTTTTATAAAAGATTTCAGGCTGATAAGTAATGTCACTCAGGGAATGTGGTTGGGTCAGTAGACTAGGTGACAAGCGGAAGACTTGGGTCCTACTTTCTCCATTGAATTACTTCAGATGAGCCGTTTTCTGCTCCTGCCTTGACCATCAGTTCTCTCCAGCTCGGTCAGACCGAGAAGCAATGGCACAGCAGTAGCACATATTTCAGTACAGGCTGCATTGCACCAGCTGCAAGTCTTAATGCTCCTTGTGGCCGGTCCTGAGTCCACAGAAATGAGTGGGCTGCTGCAATAAATCTGCAGACAGAGCCATGCACATCCCTTACCTGGCAGAGCAGTTCAGTGCCCTGACCAGCCGCAGCCAGGGTGGCACGAGCTCCTGCCCCGCGTGCTGATGTCGTGGCTGGGATCTCTCGTAGCTCCAACCCAGCAGGGCTGTCACTGACTCTATCAATTAAAGCCTGCGCTGCTGGATAATTCTGCTGAGTGCTGGGAAAGGCTTGTTCTCACTGGGGTGTAACAAGAGTAATTATAATAATGATTTCTCCCATTCCTCACCGCCGTAGCTTCTCTTAGCAACAGGCCTGAGCAGCACCAGAAATGTGATCAAGGTTGAAAGAACACTCTCTTTGATGCAAAGGAGTTTTTGTTGCTGTTTTGGTTAGGGAGGGCAAGCAGGGGAGTCCGTCAATGCAGTCAGCTAATGACAAACAGGGGATAAAGCTCCACGGGGATTAGCAAAGCCTGAATGCAAGTCAAGTGGTCTGATTCTGTAATTTCAACCAAGTAGCAAAGCAACCTACAGGCTTTTTAGTGTTTCGGTGGCCACAGGAAAGCTTTGCTGTCATCTCTGAAACACTTTCTCCGGCAGAAATTTCCTGGAACACCAAGGTCTTATTTCTTGTGGGAGGTTAAGTCATTGCATTATGTCCTCAGGTGAAAATTCATTATGTTCATCTTCTACGTGTGTTGAACAGCCTCTTCCTGTACAACAGGCTGCCCATCTCTCCCTTAGGCAGTAACAGCATTAAGTGGTGTTCAGTGCTACTTATCTTGCTCACCTGCCAATTAGCTATAAACTGTAAGAAGCATTGTACCCAAAAAGAAAAAAAAACCACCAGCAAGCTGGATCAGTTTCAAGTTTAATTACTCCAAAAGAATTCAATATATTATTGCCTCAAACAAAAGAAAAAAAAAATCTGAACCTTTAATCCTCTTTGAAGATGCTTCTTACTGATATATCCCATCACATATTTTTAACACTGGTGACAGTACTTAGAGAAATCATATCCTATGTTCTGTTAAGCCAGGAAATGCATTTGATTCTCCTACTACAATTTTCTCAGCAGCCTAGGAAATGCAACCTCTTTACCCCTTGTAAAGCATCCCGCGGATGGTACTTGGTGAAATGCTGTGTGATAAATGGAATAGCTGTAAATTAATTTAATGTGTTTGAATCACTATTGCGTAATATATTTACCTTGCACGTATGAATTTCTGATTCAAGCATTGTCTTTTTTAGAGAGATGTGGAGGTCCTCACAGAGTTTCCACGCTGCTGTTTGTGTCTTGTGACTGAGATTAAACCTGACCCCTGGGAGGGAGCACAGGTGAGATTTACCCCCATCCTTGGATGGCCCACAGGGACAAGGGGAGATTTGGAAACTGAGGATCATCCCATCTCAGGGGCTTGGCTCTGGTGGGACTGGGGAGCACGGTGAGCTGGTTGAGCACTCGTGGGAAGAAAATGCCTTAAATCACTGGGCTCTAAGAGGTGACGCCTAAAAAAGGAGAGACAAAAATGCTGTATGGTCAAAAGAAGCAGGGGAAGGAAGAGGAATGGGGGATTTATTCTCAGGGAATTTGAATGCAGACATGAGCCACAGACTTCCAAAGGCGTTTTTTCTTACTCACAAGTCTTTAGAGTGACTCTGTGCTATGACCAGGCTGCTTGAGTGTGAGCCCAGTCTGGCTTGGTGGGCTCAGGCAGCCAAGCTGATGGGCTTGTGGTGTGTGTGGCACTTGTTTGGGATTATATGGATGGGTTTCAGCAGGGGGAGACTTCACACATGGAAATTCAGTTACAACTTCCTCAAGTCCTGCTCTCCTAAAGTGCAGGATATCCTGGTTTAAATGAGGATGGGTCTGGAAGGTGCACACAGACGTGACCTCACCTGAGTGCAACAAGCCAAAGCTGAGGGGATCGAGGGCTCTTACCCCCTTCCCCACTACTACACACTCTTATTAGAAATAACGACATAAAATCTGGTTTTCAACCAAACAACCATGAAGCGATTTTTCTCTACAAGGTTTCTTTGGCAGATTTCGAAAGAGCCCTCCGAGTATCTTCAAAGTTTGGATTAGTTATTATTTTTTTTTCCAAATAAGTACACCATTTTATTTTGCTTTCCCTGTGAATCAGTTCAGGTACTAATCTGAGAGCTACAGAGACTGGAGTTTGCTGCACATTATTAAAAAGCTGGCATGCTTCCTCTATGCTTTTCCCATAATTGAAAAAGCGCTGACTTTGTTTTATCTTAAAACTGAGCTGGTTCTTTGTGATCATCAGATTTACAAAACAAGACTGTTTTCAACATAAACTACTTCAGGAGTAAAGGTTGTTACTGGATGACATTGTTTCATGTTTTCTTCTCAATTTTTACTGCATTTTTTTAAACGCTGAACCAATAAAACTTATATTGCTCAATAGTTTAATTCTCAAAAAAATCAAGCAATTAAAAAGTTGTTATTTTAAGTTTTAAAATGTAGTATTTGAAAAGGGAGTATGCACTATTATGCAACCCATTTGTTTTTTTTTTTACTGTGCAGTGGCACACAGTGCAGTATAATGTTGCATCATTTTGGGCAAGGACACACCTACAGTAATTTTACCTCTTCCTGACTGTTCATTCCTTGATTTCTGAGTATTACAAACACATTCAGAGCTGCATTTAAGTTGCTAAAACTGCTCAGGAATCCTGATTTAACCCTTCTCAGAGAGGTGGCTATGGAACGAAAACAAGCCAAATAATAAATCTGCGCTTTTGCACTAGCTTGAGCTTAAACGCACAATGTCAAGTAGATTTAATATTAACCTTCAGTGGCTGGTTCGCTCGTGTAGCTTTGTACAAACCAAAGATCAGAGCTGCAGACAACAGTCTCCTTCCAAAGGACGTTTGCCCCTGGCTGGTGAGAGCAGCCAGCTCACACAGAGATGGTCACTCGCTGATGACGATGCAGAAATTGGGATCAGAGGTAAAAGGAAGGTGCTGAAAACTGACTGTTCGGACACTTTTCCATGGTTTAAGGCAGCCCTCTAGAGATAGGAGAGAGCACTGCCGGGGGATGCGGCAGCACGGAGTGCGGGGCTGCGGGGCAGGGCTGAGCTCGGGGAGAATAAACAGGTTTTTTTCAGGTTTTTTTTTTCGTTTGTTTGTGCGTTTGAGGTTTTTTGTTTGCTTTTTGGTGCTTTTCTCTCTGTGTGTGCGTGTGGTTCATTTGTTTGTTTGTGGTAACTTTGTTTTCTTTTAATACGAAACTTCTCCGGCTTCCTAGAAAGGAATTACTGCAAATGTAGTGATAGAACAAGGGGCAATGGCTGCAAACTGACAGAGGATAGATTTAGATTGGATATTGGGAAGAAATTGTTCCCTGTGAGGGTGGTGAGGCCCTGGCTCAGGTTGCCCAGAGAAGCTGTGGCTGCTCCATCCCTGGAAGCGTCCAAGGCCAAGTTGGATGGGGCTTGGAGCAACCTGGGCTAGTGGAAGGTGTCCCTGCCCATGACAGGAGGTGGAATGAGACGATCTTTAATGTCCCTTCCAACCCCAACCACTCTATGATTCTCTGAAATATTTATTTCACAATTATTGTCTTTTATAGCACTTCCAACACTTCGAATATACGAGTTAACAATAGTATCAGCAAGATAAGCGGAGTTTCAGCACAGCAGTGCTTTGTCCAGGAGGAAGGGAGATACAGGATCCTGAGAACAGGATAGCTGGGGTAGTGCTGGGCAGCAGCTCTGTGAATGAATTCTCCAGAGCAAATGGAAGCACACAGGAATGCCAAATGATTTCAGTGAACTCTGGGCTAGATATTTAAAATACACACCAGTTTATATCTGCACCTGGATTAAAATTTTCACTTGAAGAGATTCCTGGGGGATATTGGCATCTGACGAGCTCTTAGGGCTGGAATGTATTCCAGCAATGGACACGTCCTCCTCACACCGACTGTAACTTGCTTATCCTTTCTCAAACCCCTATAGCTTCTGTACCCAAGAGCTTTACAAACCATCTGGTCAGCCCTCAAAAATCCAGAGCTTTTGGCAAGGAAGGGAAGTTTGAGATAGAGAGTCTCTGTGGGATCTCTCTCTCGAGTTCCCATCTGCCACAGCTGCTATGGGAAATTTCCCCATCTGGCTCAGCTCCTTCAGGTGGGCTCCCTGCCCTGTGGGCTGGTGATGTGTGACCCTGAGAAGGCAAGCTGGCATCGAGAAAATGTGCAAATGTCGTATCTGGAACTTCGGTTTAGCTTTTCATTTCAGCAGTTTTCAAGAAAAATGTCATTTGAGATGTGTAAGAATCGGCCCATCCTGGCTTCTCTTCACTGCCCCAAAGCAGAAGAATCCATCTATTTGTTTGATTTCACAATAAAATGCAAAAGGTCACTAGATCTTGTATGTTTGCATGTTGTCTTCAAGGTTTTGAAGGAAAATGCCTTCTTCTGTTTAGAAAGTGTAGATTATTGAATAAAAATGGCACAGTGTCAAAAAATACACAGTGACTCCCATATAATATCTCTTGCTAAAGCCAGGTATTTGATAAATCAACCAGTTTACTGGGAGAATCACATCAATCTTCATTTTAGTGTGAACTGATGCTGAATATTCCACCCCACAGAGCCTTCAATTTTTTTTCTGGGGTGGAAAAAATGATTCTATAATCAGTTGTAGAGTTTGTGTGTTGTTTCTTCATGTAATTTTCTTTGTATATTTTTCTTCCTGTCTAACAGTCACAAAGCATTAAACTTCCAAAAGAAAGTTTGACGTACTGCTGAGTATCAAATCATTGGGTGTAGTCCACTGTGACGGGAATTAGCTGGCATTTTCACAGAATCATAAAATAATTTAGGGTGGAAAAGACCTCTGAGATCATCAAGTCCAGCTAGACCAGAGCACTGAGTGCCGCACACAGTGAACACCTCCGTGGATGGGGACTCCTGTGAATTTAGTGAGTCTTCAGACAGAGTTTGTAACTGGGTAGTTGGGGTTTCACAACCTTCAGGATTAATATCTTCCTTAATGTTTGACCAACGAAAATCTTTTCTGCCACACTTAGTTTGGCAACACAAACCCAACCCCTCGGGCATCCTGACAGTGAAATGTGACAGCAGCAGCCACGGGGTGACTGAAGTGAAGTATCCTGAAAAAGGTTCAATTGGCTGAGGAAGTTCTCAGCGTGTTTGAGAGACTGGAATGGTGCTCTGGGAATGTGCCTGGCAGCTTGGTGTCTTATCTGTGATCATGGTGGGAAGCAGGACTTGATAGGGTGACATTTGATAGACTTTCACACTTGGTTTGAGCATAAGAAATCTCTCCAAGCACACTGGAGTCAGAGATGGGCCCAGTGCAAAACCTTCAACCTGAATAAGTCCATAACCACTCTTGTTTTATGGGCTCAGCTCTGTTTGAAAATTAAGAAAAAAACAAAAACCAGTCTACTTGGGTTGCAGTTTTCTGTGTGCATTTCAGAATCCATGCACTTCCCTTGGAGCACGCAGATGTTGTGTCATGTGCATCCAGATGGATGGATATTTCAATGGGAGGTTTAATAAACAAGGCTCCTTTTTTTATTATTATTTGAAAAAACACCTGTAATTTCTAAACGTATATTTGTTACAGGATTTTTTACTTTGATCCACATCTGACAGAAACAATTGTAGTCACTGAAGTGAAAACAAATTACAAAGAAGTATTTTTATGTCACCTGGGATAGCAGAGCAATCTGTGATATCTCACCTCTCTAAGGAGCATCTGATGAAACCAAGAGGCAAGTTTAAACCAAGCAAAAAGGGATACTCTTTCCTGTGGGTGGTCATGTTGGGGCCAGGTCCCCAAAGCATCTGGGCAAATTCATGCAAGAAAAAAACATTTGGCCATTTAAATGTATAATCTCTATTACTGATTCAAGAAGTCTCTAAGTCATCAGATGAGTGATGACTCTGAAACCCTCCAATGTAAGATGTCCTAATCTCCCTTAAGCATCTGCTGTGAGTCTCTACTGTGGAAGGGGTAATAATATCAATAACCTTCACCCTGACGGAGCACAGCTGTTCATTTATTTGTTCACATTCAATGAGGAAGGCCAGAAATACTCAGCATCACAGAGAAACAGGTCCTGTCATCCCAACACTTCACACAGAGCAAGTTCAGCAAGATGTACAAGCCCCAGTGGTGTTCATGGCATGATTTTTTGGCAAGCACTCGTACACCTGTTGTTGCATCTTGAGGAATTCTCACTGTAGATCCTTAACATGCAGGTTATATGTATTTAAATCAATGATTTCACTGAGGTTAGGATGCCTTTTGTTCACATCTTTATACCTCATAAGAGTATTAACACGAAAGCCGCACAAACCTTCTTACCAAAGCCTCTTTCTGCTGCCAGCCTTTGATATTTCCCTACCTGCCTCCCGCTTTTTCGTATTGACACCTAAAATAGAAGTTATCTGTGAAATTACAGTTATTGCAGCATCTTTCTTCCATGGGCAGGGAGACCGAGCAACTGGCAACCTGAAATAACAACCTGGTGTGATTTGGTTGTGCCTTTTTGATGCTCTTGTTTTCACCTCCCTAACCCCGTGCTAGCATGATAAGCATAATCATTTTCTCCCTTGTACTATATTTGGGCCATATACTGGAATTTGATCCAACAGTCACCATTTGCTAAGGATAAGAAATGGCTTTAATGCCTCACACCGACATGTGAATCCCATCAATTTTTGCCCGTTTCATTTCTTCCAATAACCCAACCAATTGGCTTGAGCAAGCAATTCAGAAAAAAAATAAATGTAATAGAGGTCCCTCTTTTGAGAAAGGTACTTCTGTCCAATTGCTTTCATCTTGAGAATACAGCTATGAGGTCTGTTTCAAGGGATGTCCTTCAGCAGGCAGCATGAATTGCAAAATCAGTCACACAAATGGCCTCCCATATATAAAAATAACCAATATATCAACAGGGCTGAAGCCAAGCAGCAGTTAAAATAACTACTAGATCAGTAACACTAAACTTACAACAGACAGATGCATCTGAAAAGGGAAAGTGCAGGGCATTTTTAGTTCGATTTATATTATTGCTTCGTTTTTTTATTCAAGATACGAAACATTCTGAAAAGTAAATGCTAAAATTGAAGAGATTGTCATAACAAAATGAAACAGAGTGTAAGTGTAAAATTGCTAGGGGAATATTCCTGTCTCTAATGAGACAGACTGAGAAAAAAATTGGGATTGTCTTTGTGGTGGAAGAGCCTTCTTAGATGGGTGCTGCAATCCTTCTTGTGCTCTGTGGGGTTTTCTGTCTTCATTGCTGCTGCTTTAGGGATGAGTTAGTGCAGTCATGAGACAGCGACTCCCTTTCGGGCCGAGCTGCATCTATTCACAAGAGTGTTCCTAAAGTTTTCAAAGTGTTTGTTTGGAGAGGTCAAGCAGCAGGATGGAGGATTCCGAGTCAGTGAGGGAACAAAGTAACCTGCACAAGCAAAAGAAGGGATGTGAACCTCCAGCTTTTTCTGAAATCCCACTGCAAAACTTCCCATATCAGCGTGTTCTTTCCCGTTTACAGGGATTCAACATGGATTTCTTCCAGTGCAAACACTTTTTCCAAGATTCATCCAAGTTCACAGAATCAGAGAATGGTTTGGGTTGGAAGGGACCTTGAAGATCATCTCATTCCACTCCCTGCCATGGACAGGGACACTTTCCACTATCCCAGCTTGCTCGAAGACCTGTCCAAACTGGCCTTGAACACTTCCAGGATCAAGGCCAATTACATGAACCTCTGGCCCATATGAAATAAGATGAGAATAACCTTGTCTGCACACAAGTAATGGGATTTAATGGCAGCGTAGTTACTGGAAGACACATTTGATCTGCCTTAGGAGACAGACTGAAATCTCACCCTGCTGCAAGTCATTAGCAAAATTCTTGCTGACTTCAGTGGCGCCAGGGTTTTACCTATAATTGGCACAATAAATTATTAAAGAAATGCAAATATATTGTCTCAGCTAAAGACAATTGTTTTATAAGTTGTTGCTACCTGGATAAAGCTCAGAGGGAACAGATACCCTCTTAGGTAAAATATGTGTGCAAGTTAATACAATTCTGGCTACAAAAACATTTGAGAAAGTTCAGACCTAACATGTCTTCAAAGCCCAAAGCGTTTGAGCTGCGCCCAAGGTTCAGTATAAACAGATGTTGACTCAATAAATATAGTAGATTTCATTCCAGTGATTTAAACTGAGTGTGAAAACTCTTTTCTGAACTACTAATGACACCTTGCAGAGAGCCCTGGGTTGATTCACTGCTTTGGAAGACCTGAAGATGAATTTCCTGTAGCCCTAAAACCAATGTGAGCACGTTTTCTGCTGCGCTGGCAGCTACCAGGCTTACAGGAGAGCTGGTGATCCATTTGATCAGATGGTTTTCAAGGGGTGAAAGCAGGTGCACCAGGCTCCACTGAGGGTGCTTGGAGACCCCACAGGCGTCTGTAAGAGCAGAAATATGCTTTCAGGCTTTTGATAGCTTTAATTGTGTTTACTTGGTAATTAGTAATGTTTACTTAGCAATTGGTAATGTTTAATAAGTTATGTTGGTAAGGAGGGTGTCTCTTTAGACTCTTGAAAACAGGCTTTGAAGATCCTGCACTGCACTGCTGAACATGGAATCATGGAATTATGGAGTCATTTATGAAGGAAAAGACCAAGAAAAAAAATAATCATTGAGTCCAGATGTTCCCAGCACTGTCAAGGCCACGACTAAACCACGTCTCCAAGTGCCACATTTACAAATCTGTTAAGTCCCTCCAGGGATGGGGACTCCACCACTGCCCTGGGCAGCTGTGCCAGGGCTGGACAACCCCTTCAGTGAAGAAATTTTCCCTAATATCCAAACTAAACCTCTCCTGTCACATTTTAAGGCCATTGTCCTACTTCTTGTTCCCTGGAAGCAGAGTCTGACCCCCCTCTGGATCCCCCCTCCTGTCAGGGAGTTGCAGAGAGCCAGAAGGTCCCCCCTGAGCCTCCTTTTCTCCAGGCTGAGCCCCCCCAGCTCCCTCAGCCTCTCCTGCTGCTCCAGACCCTTCTTCAGCTCCGTTCCCTTCCCTGCACACGCTCCAGCCCCTCAGTGTCCTTCTTGACATGAGGGGCCCAAAACTGACCCCAGGATTTGAGGCTTGACCTCAGCAGTGCCAGCACAGGGGGACAATCACTGCCCTGGTCCTGCCACCACACTGTTCTGCATGCACACAGCTCCTCAGGGGTGGCTGGTGATTGATGAGAGACACAGGATGGGTGTTTTCCTGAAGGACTTGTCAGGGCATCCCTGGAGACCTGCTTTCCCTGTCCCAGTTTGGCTGTCCAACCTCTGGGCAGCACCTCGCAAAAAGATCCCAAGCTGACAAGCACTTTTTAAGGTGTTGCTTTACATTTCACCGCAGTTTGCCAGTTGCGGCCCCCTGCAGTATCTCCCCCTTCCCACATTTTCCATCAGCCCGCTCCTGCTGGGCCGGCTCAGCCCCCCCGTGTCCCATGTCCCGTGTCCCGTGTCCTGTGTCCCATGTCCTGTGTCCCTTGTCCCATGTCCCGTGTCCTCCCCGTGTCCTGTGTCCCTTGTCCCGTGTCTCTTGCCCCGTGTCCCATGTCCCGTGTCCCTTGTCCCGTGTCCCTTGTTCCGTGTCCCCCCTCCGTGCCCCGTGCCCCATGTC
>VZRE01008830.1:171827-220651 GCA_013396775.1 Cephalopterus ornatus
TTGTCCCGTGTCCCCGCCGTGTCCCTTGTCCCGTGTCCCCCCCGCCGCCGCCACGCGAGGGCGCCCTCGTGCCGCGGACCGGCCTCGCTCCCCCCGCTCCGCATCCCGGCTCCTTATCCCGGGAAAATCGGGATGAAACCACCTCCCAGACCCGCCAGCCGGCCAGCGACAAGGTCGCTCGTGTTTTCTCACACCAGGGAACGACGGAACGACCGCCGGGGCGTTTTCCCGCTGCTCGTGGAACAGCTTCCTTTTGGGGCGCACTAACGTGAGGGAGGATGCCCTAAAATGTAATGGCTCCAAAATGTATTTGAACGATGTTGGCATCCTCTCCTCATGATTCTTGGCCATATGTCTTGACACTGGCCAAAATCCCGTGTCCAGGAGGTCCTACTGAGTGTCAACATGTTGCTTTTAGCTACAACGAGCCCCAGCTCTACCCAGAGTGATCCAGAGGCATAAACACACTTCAGCAAAAACTTGCTTTTGATCCTGAAAGACTTTATCCTGCTGTAGAAGCTAAAAGGCTTCTTCACACTGCTGTTACAGGCTGCTGCTTTTATGAGCTGTGTGCACTGCTGAGGAAAGATGCCACAGAGTAGATTAAAATTAAAAAAAGGAGCGTTCTCTGCAGTGCTGTTCCAAGCTCCCAAGGCATACTGGGGGTGAAGAGGCGGCACTGGAGTGGTCAAATCATGGTTAAATGCATAAATGGACTTGGCAGTGCTGGATTAATGTTGGACTTGATGATCTTAGAGGTTTTTTCCATCATAAACAATCCTATTCTTCTATGATAAATGCTTTTGAGAGTTTGGGAGTAACTAGTCCTTCCTTTGAAAGAGCCAGGGAGTGAGGACCCACTAAGTCACATCCAGGGCTCTACCTGTCTGTGGGCACAGGAGGTGCCATGTGGTAGCACAGCCTCCACATCACCCATGCCTTGGTAAGAATACGCCCTGAGATCAACCAGAACAGCCGGGACAGGTGTGGAAAAAACGTGTCACCCACTGAGAGAGGAAGAATGTCAAAGAAGATTCCATGAAGGATGTCCAAGTCACCAGCACGGGTTTGCACCCTGGCTCTGGAGCTGCTGAGCTGTCTCTAAGGGCTGGTAGGGGTATTCCCAAAATGCTGGGTCTGCCTTTCGCCCTTCCTTGACATGGATCCGAAGAGCAGGTCAGCACAGTCATGGGAGGGAAGGTCTGTAGTGAGGTTTGTGGCTGTTTCAGTCTGCAGGAGCTAAGTAGGGTCAGTCTTCATCAACTCCTGGCTGTGAGTCAATAAATGACATTCTTCCTCTGCTCTGAAATGTTGTGTCTCAGTCAAACTCCTGCTCTGAACTCCTGGGATCCCTGATTGAGCTTCTCACACTGTTTTCCCAAAATGTCACTCTTCATTCCCAAGTTTCAGCAGGACACGCGTACCCACTGCATAATGTATTTGCAGGCTTCTTTGAATTGCAGATACTTTAGGAATTCATTTTAAATAAAATGAGATTCAAAAATTATCCCAATTATACCTATTTTTAATGTCCTTTATACTTCACTTCACCATGAATTCATAAAAAATCATGACAACTGCTCTCATTTTGTAGATGATTTAGAGCAATTCACCCTACAGCTAGTGCTGTGTTTCTGGGCTTACAGTCTCTTCGTTTTTTGTCTGGTCTTTATTGCTTCTGTGCAGTTATTTCTTTGGTACAGGAGGTTAATTGAAAGAGATATAACCATATGAATGTTCCTGTGATTACTTGTGATGCCTAAAATATGCTGAGGGGGATTTCTCAGCATTAGGAAATTCTCCAGCAAATTCCAGCAGAATTGAAGAGCAGGGAATTTAAATATTTTAGAACTGAGTGGCTGAGACCATAAATATATACCCATGCAAAAAGTCAGAGAGCTGGGAAATACCAGGAATGTACTGCTAAAATTATCCAGACCCCACATTTACTGGGAGACTGGAGGATTTCCTTGGGAATTCAGCACCAGAGGCAAGGAACTGATGGTGGCAGAGGTGAGGGCTGTAGGACCAGCAGGAGATGTGGGCTGTGATCAAACAGTGTCAGCTCACAGCTGTCCCACCAACAGTGGGACACAAACACACTCCACACTACAGATCCTTCCTTTCCAGCTCTGTGGATGTGATGCAACTTCATTCTTGCAGTGACAGTATATGCCTAAACTTTTATCTCCTCATTTTCCAGAGCTGATTATGAACACAGTTTTTTACTTTCTTCCTATTCAGACTTACTGGCAACACTTTTTTCCCCCCAGAATCCCAAACCTTTTCTTGTTTACTCACAAAATTCAAGCCATACCTCATTTGTGTACTCCTTGATTCTCCTAGTTTGGGTTGAGAATTTCAAAATAATAAAAAAAAATCAATCCTAAAAAAAGACATGGTATTTTTTTTTTGTAATAGCAATATGTGTGGGGGTTTTTCTTTCCCCAGAAATAGTGGGCCAAAGCAACTGAGCATCCATCTCCATTACCCACACCAGCTATCAGTGAAATCCACTGTAGCACAGAGGATCTTTCATATCTTTCCCTTAAGCAGTTATTTGTGTCAAACAGCTTCCTGATTAAATAATTTGCCATGACTTCGTATTTTTCTTAATTAGAAAACTTTTGTAGTTTTCTTAATTAGATCAGTGGTTAAAGTTAACAATGTGCTGTCAAGATCAGCTGGAAGATTTGAGGCATGTTTTAGCCACACCTTGCCCCCTGGCTGTACAAATGTGCCCTCACCTCAGCAGGTGAAATGGCTGTAGAGGGTTTCTAGAGGGTTGAAAACAAGGAACACCCAGAACAAAGCCCAAAACGTCAATGAAAATCTCTTTTTGCAGGTAACATGTGAAAAAAAAAAAAAAAGACTTTTTCGAAATCTGGAATTTTGAGATCCAGCAAAGGTGTACTTTGCATGAGCTAAGAAGAGAAACTGCTACAAAACAAAAGCAACAGGCAAGAGTCATGACTCTTTTCCATAGGAATGCCGAGATTTTGCTTCTGATCTGGAGTGCCCATTCCGTTTTCCATTGTGATGTTTGCCACGGACACATGAAATCCACATTAAACGGGATAGATGCCTTCATGTATTAAACTCCCGTGTTTTTCTCTGCTCAACAACAACAGGTAATGGTCAGAGCAGCTTTGCAGCCCCAAAACTGATGTGCTGAGAGGTGGGTCTTGCCTGTCACTGTAACTTATAGGTTTTTATCTCTGGAAGCAAGATTTGTTTTCTCAGATATGTCCTCCCTGATTTCAAGTTTGCTGAACGAAAAGTGATTAGAGCAATGAGTTCTGGCATCTCTGTTATTTAAAGGAACGTCAATTGGTCCAGACAGTCATAGACTGATTATTATTATCATCCCTATTACTAATTATTGCTCTGTATCTTTTCCAAATCTCCTTGGACATTTGCAAGCACTCTCTGCTATTTTGGGTGTTAATCAGCACCAGGACTGATGTTGGTGGGGATGGTGCAAGGTCCTCTCTGGTCTTGGCAGTCCCTGAGTTGCTGCCCTTGCTGTGTCCTCTTTGAGGGCTGTCACAGGGGATATGTGGCTTCAACACACTCGTAACCCTGACACATGGATTGTGATCCCATCTCATGCTTGTGTTGGCCAATTTCCAGCCCTGGGAAGCTGTGCCTGAATCCAGCTGTCTAAAGGTCCCATGTGGACTTTCATTTTGCTTCTCTCTGCAGGTAAATGGTGGGGAGCAAGCAGGTCCCAATACGTGGGAATAACAGAGGATCTCCCTTAATCATAGAGCCATAGAATGGCCTGGGTTGGAAGGGACCTCGGAAATCACCCAGCTCCAACACCCTGCCATGAGACTGTCCTAGCCTCAGTTCCAAAACTGTACAGGCGAATGGTGGAAAACAAAAAGAAAACGTGGCTTGTCCAAGTCTTCCCAGAAAAACAGCTGGAGAGACAAGAATGGAATCTTGAGGCAGAAAACTTGCTTGTGTGAACAATTGTGGATGAGGAACCTCACACCAGTGGAGGCCTGAGCCAGAAAATAAAAATAGCATTAAATATTTGTGTCTGATAAACTCCAGAGGAGATCCCTGTGTGAGTTCCACTCCAAGGTCATCAAACGGTGTGTTCCTACTTTTCTTCCTGATTGTCCCTATCCATTCCACAGGCTCCTGGGTAGGCCAGTAGGTAAATTACTGGTATTCTTTACATGAAAGGTATTATAAAGTGTACACAGCCATTTAGTCTGATCATATTGACTGTGTAAGCCGAGCTTCTTGTGAAGCCTATTAAGTTACCTAAATTTAGGGAGCACTGTAAATCACATAAGAAAGAAATTACACAGCGATGATGCATCCTGTGAAAAATGTGGGGGAGAAATCAAGCCTTTGATTACCAGAGATGAAATGCAAACTGCGTGCAGGCCAATGCTCGTTTATATTGCCCAGCGTCCTGGTTTGGCTGCTTAGGAAGAGGCAACGTACGGAGCTGAGTGCTGACAGAGATGACAAACTGCATTTCCAGAAGCAGCACAGGTGGTGCTTTTCTGGGCATTGATCAACAGACTGAAAAGCACAAAATGAAGGGGAATTAAATAATAATAATAATAATAATAATAATAATAACGCTTGGGGAGATTAAAGGCTTCTCTGGGTGTGACTCAAAGCCTGAGGAAATCCAGATTAACATTTCAGCATGGTTTAGTAAGGGGAAGTTTTTTGTGCTATGGGCATCTTGTTGATGTGTGCTGAGGTGTGCAAGGCTCAGAATTCCTTGGGTAAACGTGGAATAGATGGTAAAAAAAATATTAAATACGTAAAACACAGTATGTTTTGATCAAAACAGCCTCTAAGCAAATGTTAAAAAGTTGAGCTGACAGTTTGAATGTTTTTATTTTCTGGAGGCTAAGCTTCAATAAGCAAGTTGCTGAAATTAAACACAATAATCTCATTATTTTAACAAGTTTTTAAATCAAAGGTGCACAAGTTTCCTGCAGCTGAATTAATATTGAAAAAAAAAGTGGCAGGACATGCTGGATGAGGCACAAGATCTAACCAGAGGATTAATTGTGTTAGAAAGCAATATTGGGGAAAAAAACCCCCATAGTTCATAAAGAATGGAAAGCCAAAAGAATAATCAGAAAAATGTCTGCCTGCTGCATGTCATTGAGGAAGGGCATAAAATGAGAAGTGACAAAAGTAAATTTTTTTAAAAGGCTTTGGGAAGGATTTTAATACAAACAGGAAAAGCTTGTTATGGTAGGTAACTATGAAAAGGAAAGAAGCTGGATTATTGTGCAGAATGGTTATTTTAGAGCTTGGAGATAATCCATATAAGGCCCAAACTTAATGGAAGTTCTGCTCTATTTTTTCAGAGATGAAGACAACAAGCACAGCAGGAAAAAAAAAATTAATAAAGTGAACAAGGGTATGAAAATGGAAATTACTTCTTCAAACTGCTACAGCAATGTAAATTGTCTGAAACAATTTTCATCAGGGAAAATGAAAGCAACCGGCCACAAGAAATTACACCTGACACCATTATTTCTGAGGAATGTATCAGATTACAGATTGACAACTGCAGAAGAAAATAGCAAATAGCATAAAATAAGGGAAGGCTGGACGTGGTTTGGAGCAACCTGATCCAGTGGAAGGTGTCCCTGTCCCATGGCAGGGGGTGGAATGAGATGGTCTTTAAGGTTCCTTCCAACCCAAACCATTCTGTGATTCCATGATTCAATGAAAGGGGAAGAAGCAGTGAACTTTACTTTTCCATTAATACCTCTGCGGAAAAAAAAAGTCTATTTTCATGTTCACATAATGACATGAGGGCATAATGCATGAAATGAGGAAGCAAAACACATTAGTAAGGACTGTAATTTGCTGTGTCATTGGACGGGCTGGATGTTGCAGTACATGAGGACACGGAAAGACCTTTGCAGATGGCACCATTCCTATAAATTTTCACCCCAAAAATCAGTGGATAGTTTCTTTACGTAGCCAAAAGTCTCAATTATTCATGATTTTTATTGATGTCCACCTATGAAGCAATTTTGGAGTCCAACAGATCTCTCCTGCACTCAGAATATGTCCTGTCTTGCAAATATTCATGAGTTCTGATTGCAGTCAAGTGCACAAATACATGGAAAAGCTTTCATGGAGATCCTCTGAGTGAGGGTGCTGGCAGCATGGATGAACAAGGTACAGATGCCACACAAGCCTTAATAAAATAGATAAAACCAGCAGCAGTTCCTGCCAGTCTAAACCACATGGACAATTTTCAGCTGATCTTTCTCACCCTCACTGTAACTGTAGAGGAAGGGAAGATGGAAGTCAAGGAGTCATGGAGTGAGATATTACTCATCATGGCCTTTGTAAATTATTTCCCCAGAGGCTGTAATTTCTTTGAGGAAAGTGCTCATTCTATCTCATGTCACACACTAATCATGGCAATAATTTACTCTGGAGATATCCGCACTTCTGTGGTTTGTTTTGGGTCCTATTAGTCCTCTGGGGTGGAATATCCCACTCAGGCTCCCATTGGAGACCCCTGAGCCTGCCCAGGCCCTTCTGAACTAGAGCAGCTCAGAATTTGAGGATGGAGCTTGGGGGTGTCAACTTCTCTCTTGTGATCAGTGACAGGACCTGAAGGAATAGCGTGAAGCTTTGCTGGGGGAGGTTTTTGTTGGATATTAGGGAAAGGTTCTTCCCCCAGAGGGTGGTTGGGCACTCAACAGGCTCCCCAGGGAAGGGGTCACAGCCCCAAGGCTGCCAGAGATGACACAATAGTTTGGACAACGCTCTCAGGGACAGGGTGGGATTGTTGGACTGGATGATCCTTGTGGGTCCCTTCCAACTCAGGGTATTCCATGATTCCATGAACTTCTTTAAGAAGGCAATCCCTTGATAGATCAAAGGCATGACAGTCTCGATTTTGGATTTAGGACCCAAGGATCATCTTTCCCAAGCAAATCTTTCCAAGAAAAATCCTCCAGTACCTCTTGCACATTTTTCAGGAAGCTGATGCGGACCAGGTGACTCACCTGGGAACCAGTTAAGCAGAACAAGAGTTTAGGGAGCTCATTCTCTTTTTTAAGAAGGGGCCAGCATGGAGTCATTTCAACATAATTTCCTGAAACGAGGGTACAGGAGAGGCAGCGTTTTGGGCTTCCCTGAACGTTGCTTTGGCAATTACTGCTGCCCACTGGGATGCCTGGACTTTATTTGCTGTTAAAACAGTGGAGTGATCTTTTCCTCAGACTCACAGAGTGGTGTGACCCGACGGCGTCACAGTGTCAGGTGAGCTCCAGCCGTGCCTTACAGCACACCAACGCTCACTGAGCTTCAGCAGAAACAGGGATGTTGAGAAACCAGGGACAGATGCAGCTCTCTGCACCCACCGCCCCAGAGATATTCCTGATCCAACAGGGAGATGCCCAGGGACCAATATGAGCTGTGGGAGCAGAGGGTTTTCAGCTTGCAGTTTTAGATTTAGGTGCCAAATTCCACCTAAATCCTTCTCTAGGTAATTTAATCCTACCTTGAGTCCAGCCTGGAGCTCTCTCTGCCTTAGTTCACCTGTAAAACATTTCTGTCCTGAGGCTGGAAAGCTTTTGGAAACAAGTGCCTGTTCCTTTGGTTTGCAGGAAATTAGTACAGCAGAGCCTTGAGAGGATTTCATAACTTCTTGGTACTTGCTAAGCCAGGAACACCAGCTCAGAAACTCTGATGCCTTTTATTTGTGCAATATGAGCATAAAATGTCATAAAATCAGAACATAACAAAAGATGTGGAGGATTTCTTTGCAACAAACAGCTGGTTAGCATTACAAAAATGCCCTTAAGTGGCTCTGCTAATTGTTGGAATATTTTACAGCTGGGGAATTTGGCTTAAGAATCTCCCGGCCAATGGAAGAACCACAAAAAGATAAAGGAAAACAGGTAAGACAGAGAATTCAGGACAGACCTGTGTCAGGAGACAGCCTTGTTGGAGAGAATTAAAATCACAGTTTGTTCAATGTAACCAGACAGTGAGTATGCAGTCCTTGGCTATTTATAACTCACAAATAAGGCAAGCAGACAGCTAATATAGCCAGGGGCCAGCAGGAACAGAGCAGCACAGCTTTATTAGCAAACCTAGGTGGACAAGTCATTTGATATATCCATGTGTGAAAGTATTTTTATCATCTGTATGTTGAAAAAGGTCAGAGATGCCTTAAATACGAAATTAAATAAAATTAAACCGTATTGAGGATAGCTGGATCCCTCAGGCGTTTGGAGTCCCTCAGTGGCTTAGAAATTAGTTGTGGAGAGAAGTGGGCTAATCCCAGGGGACTTGAGTCTATGTGGAAAAATCCAACACAGCCAGCTTTGCAATAGTTAGGGAAAGAAACATATGGCAGTTCTCAAGCAGTAGAGAATAATGGCTGCTTAATTATAAACTTCTGCACGGAGGCTTTTCCACACATGAATTGAAATGCTATTCAGTTCTATTAAAACACTACAATCAAAATAATTAGATTGGGTTGTGACATCTCAGTTCCATCGACCAGTTGATCCCATCAGCTGAGTAATTAGCCAGAATGAACCATTCCAGCTGCAGCAGAGGTGTTGGTTGGTTTAATACACATAAATACACTGTATTTATGCCTTGCAGAGGCAGCTTTGTGCTGTAAAAACGAAATAAAACAATCCAAGCCGATGACATTTCAGGTATTTCATTTCAGTCCTTGCCTTGCCGGGTTTCCTGTCTGGAAATATTAGCAGTGATGTGCCAGGGTTTGCCTTTGTGGTGAAGACCCAGAGAGGCCGTGACAGTCCCTGGGGTGGTTCCTCTGCAGCTCCTGCCATCCCTGGAGGAAAATATCCCATCCCAGGAGAGCAACACGTCCCACAAGTGTCCCAACAGCATCAACACATTCCTCTTTCACTTTCAGAGTGAATAGTTTGTCTTTGATTAATAGGGTTTTTTTTTTGTAATTTTTTTTAACAAACAAACATTTATGAAGGAAGCCCATGGTTTGTTTGTCATTCTTCACGTATTTCATTAAAAAATAAATCAGTGAAAAGAAGGTTTAACCACTCCCAGAAGCAGCTGCTTTTTTAACCAGAAGAAGAATAACAGTTTCTTACCTTAAATGTTTGTAGTCCAGAATTTTCAAGAAATGCAAAACAAAGGAAAAAAAATGTAGTAATTTGTGTTTTCTTTGAAGGTTCAGCCATAATCTTGACTCACGTAACTCTGCCCATGGAACAATTTCCTTGTGCATGGATATTGATGTTGGGATCAGCAGGGAAGGGACAAGACAAGCAACTTTTAAGATACTGATCTTTCCAGACATTTCTTATTGCTTACTCATCCCTGTGCTCTAGAGTAATATATTCCTTATGATGTCAGTGAAAACATGTGGTTTCCTCGTGAACCAGGTCCACATTAATAGATCGCTGTATTATTTTAAAACAACAGGAATTATAGAAACATAGAATTATAAACTGGGTTGGGTGGGAAAGGACCTCAAAGACCATCTCTTTCCAACCCCCCTGTCATGGGCAGGGACACCTTCCACTAGCCCAGATTGCTCCAAGCCCCGTCCAACCTGGCCTTGGACACTTCCAGGGATCCAGGGGTAGCCACAGCTTCTCTGGGCAACCTGTGCCAGGGCCTCACCACCCTCACAGGGAACAATTTGTTTCCTAACATCTAATCTAACTCTATTCTCTTTCAGTTCGAAGCTCTTGCCCCTTGTCCTGTCACTTCATGCTCTTGTCAAAAGTCTCTCTCCAGCTTTCTGTAGCACCTTTAAGTACTGGAAGGATGCACGGCTTGATTAGTGTTTTCTTTTTCCTTTTAATTTTTAATCTTTTCATCTATTTCCTGTTTTGATTTTTATCTTGCTGTTGGGAAAGGCAGTAGCAGGATAAAATCAAAAGTGTTTGTGTGCATTTGAACTCCCCTCACACTTCAAATCCGAGGGCAGCAAGAAGACAACCTTGTATTGCTTACAGACACTGCTGAGAGAGAGAAAGAGAGCAGAAAACTCTCTTGGAAGGTGGAAGGCAAAGTTTTTAACTTCTCTCATTTCTCTTTGTGCTGGAAAGGAAAGGTCCTTCAATAAAGTAATGCCAAGAGTTGTGCAGCTTGTGACACTTGTACCCTTCACCCTCTTCTGCAGCAGCATGAAATGAAACTCTTGTCATGGTATCAATATTAGGGTGAGCTGTGGTGATTACAAAACTGGGAGAAAATGAATTCCTGCCGTCAAAGCATAACCTTCTGTGTGTCTTTCTTACGGGGAAATCTGGAAGAGTAAAAAGCCCAGTGAAGACTATGTAATTCTTATTTCCATCCCAGCTTTTGATCTGAGTGTCACAGGGTTTTTACATTTTTAGTTGCTCCTTGGAGAAAAGTTTTCAGAATCTCAGGAAGTCCACTTGAATGACAAAACAGCTTTGCACGGAGCTGATGAAAATCAATAATTAAACAGGGAAGAGTTTCCTTTCTTTTGTTGGTGACAAAAGCAGTTTTACCTTCCAGAAGCAAAGCATTTCAGACCTTCATTGGTTGTGTAAGACTGGGAAATACATGAGCATGTTACTGTTAAAAACGGAGGCAACAGTGCAGAGGGTGAGTGCAAACCAAGTGGGGTGAGAGTACAGTGAGCATCACTCAATAACTAGCAGTTTGGACTAAAATGTTATTACCCATTTTAACATTTCATTAACCATTTGACAGTATGTATTTCCAGTTATCTTTCCTGCAAAAGCAGACATCTGTTTTTTGAACCTGAGTTAATCTTGCTTCTTATCTGTCTTATTAAAACAGTGACTAAAACCAGGTCATATTCTTCAAATCACAAGAATCTCCTGAAATGCTTCATTTTCAGTGTCTTCAGAATAATTATATTCATTCAGATTCATTTTTTTTTAACTACTGATGCAGTTCTACTGGAAATATTTATTCCCTTCACTAAGGACAGTGTTGAGATCTTCTTTTAATTCATGTTGCTTTTTTGTCAATGGCAATCCAAAATATTTCCAACATATAAGGAGGGGTTGTTATACACCAAGCTGCATAAATGGGCATGAAAATAGATCCATTTATTCAGAGAGCAAGCAAGTGGTGGGACTGTGAGTAGGTTTCCATCCCTCTGGGCCAAATATTCTGCTTAGGCCAAAAAAACAGCATCCCCTGAAAAAAAGCAGTCTCTTTTTGCATCACCCACTAGCACTTGTCAAAACTAATTTTATATTATGTATTTAGGAGAAAAGAATAACCAGGCATATGCAAACACCTCAGGTTAATTTAAACAGCATTAATTACTCTACCTCCAAAAAATACAAATCACCATCTTACTAATTTTTTTTCCCAAAGCTTTTAGAAAGTTTTCAAGAGGAAGAATTCCAGGAGAGCAATCCATAGCTGCAGCTGCCTAAAACATGCAGAAAATAATTTATTTCTATATGCCTCTGACATTTTTCTTGGGTAAGAAAGATATTTAAGCTTCGCAGCACAAATATCATGGCTGTAGGATCTACATATTTCTTTGATAGACTCCTTGTGTGTTTGACTCTGTGAGATGAAGCAGAAGAACCAGGACAGTCTTTTTGGCCCACCCTTTACGTACACTTGGTAATTTTTTTTAAGGCCAGTGGTTTGTCTGCTTTCAAGTCTAAAAATTCCCCTACTATCAAGATATTTTTCCTGCTTTAAGTTTCCAGCTTGAAAGATATGAGGAATCCATCCACTTGCACGGCAGAACTCAGTGGTGAAGGCAAGGAAGAAAGGGTAAGCCAAATGCAATAACCATCTTTTTTATCTTGGAGGATTTTTGGCTGGCTACAAACTTACTGGAATCAGATGACCACATTGTGCTGTACAGATAAACCAGAAACTCGAGTCCTAGAAGTATTTGCAGCCTGGATCCATGTGGGTTTCCGTGAACCACGAACTGAGCCATCCTTGCAGAGCCTTTACTCCTAGGAATAAGGTTGTGGTGGTTCCACAGAAGGGGAAAGCAGAGATGTGATATTCTGCTATATCCATGAAGGAGCAGAGGGGTCCATGTGTTAAAGGCAGCACTCCAGACCATGCCAGATCCCTGGAATGCTGCTCTGTACGTGCCACAACTCCTCTGGAGCCGAACATAAAGGACCAGAGCTGCAGTGAGCTGTGCAAATCACAGCTTGCTGCTCTTCCAGCCTTGGAACAAGGAAGACAGTGAGAATATCACTTACTCCCCAGAAGTCTGCATGACATATGGATGAACTGGGCTCTCGTCCAGAGAGTTTGAAGTGGGAATCTCCAGCCAAAGGAGGGCTGGAGGGCAGTGGCTCCTCTAATTTAATAAAGACACTGCACAAATGCATGGCCCAGACCCCATTTGGTGACGTGAAACAACTCACAGACCACTCATGCTGCTGTGGGCATGTCAGTGCCTGTGACCCCGCATTCCTGGGCTCCCGGGTGCATTCCTGGACCACGGTCAGGATGGTTATTGCCTCCTGTCTCCCACTGAGCTGCACTGGCCCAGTTGGGAACTGAAAACACAAGGCAGAGTCCCCAGAACACAAGTGGGACAGAGCAGTGAGTGCCTAAAACTTCAGCATCTTCTGGGGACTCCTAACAATAATTCCTTGCTGAGAAGCCCAATTGTACACATTGTTTTTGTTTCTCTGCCACCTTTGCTCCCAGGGAGCCTTCAGAAACCTTCTCTGGGGAAATAGGAAATTACATAGTGGTAGAAGGGTTTATCAAAGTTTCTGTTTTCTAAAAAAGGGTCACATACATAAAAAAAAAGTCACTTGTACAGATATTCATGAAGGCTCTGTAGGAGGAATTACAAAGCTGGGAGTAAAGAGGTGGCTTGGAGGAAAACGTTGGGTTTATTCAGGTAAGCAGCTACAGATGTTTTTACAAGCTGCATACAGCTGTCATTGTGCTTGTGTGGATATTTATATACATAAATGCCTTTGTATACATAAAGAGACACAAAATAAGATGTGCCAGTGACAACCTTCAAACACACTGAGGACCAGTGTGTCCAAAATGTCCTCATGAAATGGAAAGCAAGGCTGGTAAGAAGCAAGAGCATTAGATCTTGGTGAAGTTCCTGAATAGAGTACCAAGGGTTCCTATTTCTGATCACTGATGTGGCAAGGCATTTTTATATTTTTTGGCCAGGGTTTGCTCAAAAATCTTCATCTCTGCCCCTGAATAGAGTGCAAACTCTTCTGAGCCAGGAATCTCTCCAAATTGGCAACACCTACTATGATTTCAGCCATTACTCTGCTAAAATCAGTACCTTATGAGATACCATTCCTCAGGTTTCTGGGATCCAAACTGGGGAGATATTTCTTCCTTTGGAAAGGCTGTTGGCCTGAAGCCGTAGGGAATGGTGTATCCAGTGGTATGGCTTCTGCTGTCATGGGTATGTTGGTGACAAGGCGTTATCCTAATTAGAAACAAAATGACTTGATTGCAATCACTGTCTACCAGCACATGCACCCCTGGGATGTGTGAGTTGTCCAAGGAAGATGAGGAAAATCTGGGGAAGACTTCTGAGGAAATGTGTCTTCTGGACTCATACACACATGTTGAAAGTCCTGGAGGACGCCCAGCTTCCTGGGACCCTGGTGGGTATAACAGTATCTCCAGGGATAAAAATAAGGAAGGCATTTTATGCCAGAAATCCACACAAAATAGATACTTAATAAAAATAATTCACAGCAGTGATGACAAAAAAAAATAAAATAAAACCCCCTTCCAAATCCAAATTATTCTCCCCAACTGAAGACCAACCACAGGCAAAACTAATAACTAGAAGCAATTTTTCAGGAACTGAAAACATCATGAGAATAAGGGAATAAAATGCATTTTTTCTAGAACAATATAAAGTTACTGACAACACAACGGCATACAAGCCTCTGGAGGTGTCGTGCTGTCTTCTTTGATTAAAAGCTTGAACAGAAGCATAAGTATTAATTTAGAAAAACTGTTTATATCTGCTGTCTCTCTAGAATATTATTAATTGGGGTGTGCAAAATCAGGTCTTCAGAGCTCTTGCAAATTACTGCAAGCAGTGAGTGTTTACGCAGAAGGATAAAGCAAGGATTTCAGAGGATTTGGGAGAAGTAATTAAGTTCTGTTACTTGCAAGTGTATTTGTTTACAGGAAGAACTTCGGTGCAGAAATGGACACAGTTACTTTTCTTTGTTTTTCTAACAAATATTTCCTGGGGAATGACTAGAAAGATTAATTAATCTAATTAATCCTAAGGAAGAAAACATCTCACTTCTGTAAGAGACCTGAAAATCCGAACTAGCTGTCTTGGATCCTCAGGCTCTGTGGCTCTAGTGTCAATAGCGTCACCCCATCTGAAGGTAGGAGAGAGCTGAAAAAATTGTTATTTGCAACAATTTCTTTTTTCAGCTGGCTGTGGAGGTAAATTCCACTTTTAAATGAGTTCAGCTAAGACAGACACACATCTCTCTGATCTTTCCTTTAGTTCTGACATGGGATCCGTGATGAGGTTTATTCTGGAGTCTTTGGTGGTATGGAAAAAGTGTTACACATTTATCCCTCCTTTCAGACTTTGAAATCCGTATCCACCATTCCTTTTCTACCTTTTTTCATTTTAATCCGAAATCATCCTTCAGAAAAAAGTATCTATTGATACTTTTAAGAAGTACACATCTGGGGCTCAAGGACAGAAAGAAAGCCTCAAAAACGTTGCATGGTCTATGTCGTGGAGCTATACCCCCATATAACTACAAAAGCAGGAAGCAAGGCAGAGTGATTTGACAGATCAGGCCTAGAGAAAAGAGGTGAAAGAAAGAATTTGGGAACTGCAGTTTCTACCTCAATTTGCCTGCTGTTGCATCAAGAGACTGGCCCTGGGCAAACACGAATTGCCACCGTTTAGAGGAACTTCTTAACTGTCAATAAAACCAGATTTCCCACAGCAAAACCACAAGGCTTGATGAAAAAGAAGAATCTTTATTTTCCCCCTTTCTTTTCACCCTTTGAATAAGCAGCAACAGTTTAAACGCCAATTTTCAGCAGTCTGTTTCTTAAAAGAGTGACATCACATTTAAACTCACAGCCAGGGACATTTGGGTAGCATCTAATATTTTTATTTTTAATATGTAAAACTTTTAATCCTTCTTTGGAAGAAAGCAGCTTTGTCAGTTCAAGAAAATATAGGGATCAGCTTTGGCCCTGATGTCCATTATCTTCAATTCCAGCCAGGAGAGCTGATGTTATCCTTCCTCCTCTTCCTTTGGGTGGTGAGGCCCTGGCACAGGTTGCCCAGAGAAGCTGTGGCTGCCCCATCCCTGGAAGTGTCCAAGGCCAGGTTGGACAGGGCTTGGAGCAACCTGGGATAGTGGAAGGTGTCTCTGCCCATGGCAGGGGGTGGAACAAGATGGTCTTTAAGGTCCCTTCTAACCCAAACCATTCTGTGATTTTTTGTAAGTGCTACTTCAGGTCTTAACAGGAGCTACTTAAATGTTAGGATGATTAAAATACCAGGCTAGAAGTAAAGGAAGAATGCCAATGAAATCAGGATGCTTTGGAAAAAAAATAGGGTCATGGTGTTGTCTAAGCACAATTAAATTATTCCCTAATTTTCACAGGAGTCTCTCAATGGAGGCTTAAACCTGTCAAGCTCTGCAAATCCATCCAAGTGATGGTATTTCCCTGTGAATAGGGGTTAAAAGATTGAAACCCCAAATGTGGAGCTGATGCTGAGCAGAAAAGCAGTGGATGGAAGCATGAGGTATGCTCAACTTCTAGCTAAAGTCATTACACCAAAAGTAAAGTAGCTCAGGGAGTGCCCATTGCCCAAATCCAATTTTCATACCAATGTGTTGCTGAGAGTGTGAATTACTGAAAATTTGCCAATCCAAAGCTAATAGTCAGAAAAGCCTTTCCAGTAAAAGTGGAAACAGCCTTTCAGTTAGCAGTGGTGCTTTTCCAATAAAGGAGAGGTGGAATAAATCCTGCATAATCCCAATAAATAAAACAAAACCCAAAAAAACCCCCACCATAGCTATAAGAATATGGGCAAGAGGAATTACATTCTAAAGCTGAGAGCACGGAAAGAAGCCCTTTCTGAATGCTTGCTCTCCATCTGAGTTAGAAGTAAAATAAATCTTGGTGGGAAGAAAATCAACTGGTGTTAATATTACCAATAGAAAAGGGAAAAGTGAGAACGCTGTAGAGCCACAAATCCTGGCAAAGCCTAAAGTTTTCCTGCTAAAGTTAATTTTTCCATGTAACAATTTCACTTCCCATCATATATGACACACTTACTTGTCTCATTTTCTGCCAGATTCACTGGGAATATGGTTATAAAATGGACATTATTTTATTATTGAAAAAAAGCAAAACATCGTGAAAGACAAATTCATTAAAATTCTGATTAAACCGTGGGTGCATAAATCAAAAAAAAGGCTTTCATGTGATTCAAACCTATAAATGTGAGTGAATGTTCCTACTTTTGCATATGCCTATTTCTTTGGCCAATTCAGGTGGGAATTCCAGAAAAGAGGAGTTGATTCCATGTGGATGCTCCAGTACAGAGACAGCCTGGCACCACCCATCGTGGCATTTGACTGAGTTGTTGTTAGGCACCATATCTGTTCAAAGGCAGAGTTTGTTTGAAGAATTTTATTTGGAAATCAAGGAGTTCAATGTAAAAGGAAGTCTTGTTTCCATCAGTGCAGTTTGATTGCTGAGAGTGGATCTGCTGCCTTATGAAATAGGAAAAATCATTTCTGCCTCAAGAAATATGCATGTTAACTGGATACTGCTTTGAATATTTTAATATTCTGGCTGACGCATCCGCTCTAAGTAACTACAAACTTCTCTTTAATGTGGCAGTTGATAACCTGGCAGCTGATGGAGAGAGACTGACGAAGATTGTTTCAGAGGAAGATTGTTTTGAAACATGATTTAATAGTACCCCGGGATTTAAAAACCCCAAATAGTCTCAGTTCCAGCGTTTTTGTTTCCAAGCAGACAGAAAGCGTCGATGACTGGCCAGGACTGTGTGCTGGACCCAGACTTGGCGTGGGGGGCACTGGATGCTTTTCTTCCCGTGCTGTCAGGGAAAATGGAAGCTCTGCAGGCCCCAGCAGCTCACATGTGCTGCCACCAGATTTACACAGATGTGATTGTCTGCAATCCTGTAAACATTTCTTTTGATGATGCCCCAGAAAGAAAATCTAGTTCACTCCCTCCAGGCTACGCAGAGATAACTGGGATGGAAAAGAGTAAGCAAATAAGTGGAAAACAGCCAGCAGTGGCGAGAGAGGGGCTGGCGTCCCCAGGAAGCAGAGTGCGAGGCAAGAAAGGCTTTCCTGAAGCTGCCAGAGCAGAGGGCAGCCAGCTGAGCTTGTTAAATGCACATTTTCTGATGAATAAATATTGTGCCTGTCATTTGAAGAGGTAATTTTTCCGAGGGAATGCTCTCCTCCCCCAGCACGGGGGCTGAAACGCCGTTAAAGCCCTACTGCTCAGGGAGGGTGTCCCAGGGTTGTGCAGATTTTCCTTCCTTCCCCCCTAAATCAAATCCTCTAATTTGAGAGGACGGGATTCCAGCGTTGGTAGGGCTGGGTGTCCTCTGCAGTGTGCACTCGAGCATCCAACCTTTCTGCTACAGTTTGAATCACTTCATGATCACTTCTATTATTAGCAATACCTGACCAGAGCAAGTAGAGCGCATCCTTTTAGTGGGATTGTTTTTGCCCTTAATCTGTTGGTTTATTTATTTGAGAACACTCTGGCTGAAGGAGCTTATTAAATAATAATGCTGGGATACAATCCTGAAACAGCTGGCAGAGTGTGCTCTTAAAAACCTGTCAGCATCACCACACTGCCATGTACTCAACAATCTAATGGATTTAAAAATATCACCATGTGTGCTTTTAGGTGGGATTTATTCCCAGTTTGGCGGGTTTCACTTTCTTCTTCATGAATTTGCTTATGATCTTGCTCACCAAGGTAGACCTGTCTTATTTGACTGCTGCACAAAGAAACTAATATTGGATTTCTGTGGACTCCCCAAACAGCCAAAAAGAAGGTGCAAGGAGACATAAGGTCTCATGTGTAAGGGGGAGACAAGTTGTGTGTTGTATAAGAAGTGTTCAAGAGCACGGAGATCTGTCCCTTCCCCTGACTAAGGGACTCGTGCAGCTTCACCACTCTCACACCGCTTTGCTTCCACGATTATCAGGGGGGTTGGCATTGCCTTGGTAACTGAGCAAGAGGCTTCTTCTTGCAAAAAATTACCATGTTTATTTTTCGTCAGCACAATTTCAAACTATGGGAGCAATTTGGGTGCCCAAAGAAAGTGTTTGTGCTACTACAGTCCTTCTGGGCTTTCTCTGCTGCCACCTGAGCTGTCACCCAACCCCACCACAACCCCAAAGAAGATCTCAGTCACCCTGAGGGGTGAGAATAGCACTTAGATGCCTATGTTTGAGTAATTAAACATTATCTGGTAGCCTTTTTTGCACACAAGAACAACTGCAACTGAGCCAAAGTGTGAGAAAATAAGCTAAGCACCACTGAGCCTTTCTTAGGATAGGCTATCTTAGGATAGCTTTAGCAATCTGCAATTAAGAGGCTTTCCCCCTTGCTCTGAAGCTCTGGTAGGCAGCTGAGAGATCCTCTCGTTTGAGGGATTTCCTGATGCTTATGGCCTTTTTCCTATGCTGTCTTTGTATGACAGCTCAGCCCTCTGAGTATTTTTCCTTAATAATCTTAATGATAATAGTAATTTCCCCACTTTAAACAGAAGTAAGGGAGAATCAAGCCAAGAAGATGCTGCCTTCAACATTAAGGATCTTTGCTTTCTCTGAGCCATAGCACTTGCTGCCTTTTTCAAGGGCTGGGTTATAATACCTGCACTCAGATACGTCATCCCTTTCGGCCCCAAAGTGGTCTCTCTGCAGGAAATGAAACTGTTGTTGCCTGTGGCATTTTCACAGCAGCAGTGGCCACTTCTCCATCAGCATCTGGGAGCTCAGGGGCAGCACCTGCACAGCTCACCGCTGCCAAAAGTGGACCAACCCCAAATCAGAAGCACCATGCAACTGTAAAAATTCCACCATCGCCCTCTTTGCCTAGGTTGGGATTTTTATGGGAGCTTCCATAGAATCAGACAGCCTAAATCCTCTACATTTTGGTGGGATTTGTGTGTCTGATTGCTGTCAGCTCCTTTGACAGCCTTCCCCTCTGTTCCCACTGCAGCCAGCTCTCAGCAGCAATAAACCTTTCATCTAACTTGGCAATTACCACACTGTTAGCACCATTTTCCATAAAATCTCATCCTGCGTCAAGCTCCTGACAGATAACAGTAATACAATACTTCATAACTTTGTATGTACCTTACGACACTTGCAGCCAAGATAAAATCACTCACAGCTCATTTTGGGCAATCTCGCCCTTCTGTAGTACATATAATGAAGTTATTACAGAAGGCTTTAAAATTGGAGTGTGTCTGTTTAAAATATGTTTGTAAATAAGGAGAACATATAAACAAAAGAAGCTTTGTGCAGAAATTTCTAGCCTGGAAGATTTAAAGCAGCATCACGTGGAGGTTACTAACACACCTCTCCAAAATCTCTCCCATATACCCTCAGCTGCATGGCTTTTGTTGGGATATTGTCTGGATTTCAAAATTGATTTCAAAATCAAACAAGCCTGACGTAGTTGATCTTGCACACTGAAGTCTGTGGCTTGCCACAAGTATGGCCTTTTTCTGCATTTTTTTCCTCTATGTATTCTTGAAGAACCAGGACAGCAAGCAAGGGCTTTGTACGGCACCTCTGTGGTCTGAGGCCAAAAAGGGCTTTTCCATCCTTCGTGTGAGTTAGACCAGCCTGGAATACAGTTTCATGGAATCATATCACATCACAGAATCACAGAATGGTTGGAAGGGACCTTAAGGAATATCTTCTTCCACTCCCCTTGCCAAGAGCAGGGACACTTTCCTCTAGGTTTCTCCATTTTTGTGCTCTCTCTCCGTAACCTAGTCCGTCAGACAAGAATATGGAGCTAATGAACACCAAGTGGGATGAATTTGGAAGGGGACAAATGCCTGTGCCTGGCTAAAGCCAACGGTACTCATCCAATATCTCTGCAGGCATCTCATTTCAGCTGGTGGCACTGACACGTCTCCCCTCAGTCTCCTAACCAAAACGCAGAGCTTGCCTCTGTGTGGCAGGGCTGGAGGCCGGGTCTGCCCCAGCGAGGGTGCTGGGGACTGGGTTTGACCCTACCCGGGGCCACACAGGGTGACATCCAGCAGTGCTTCCCACCCACCACCGGGAAAAGGCTCCTGGTTTGCAGAGCTGGCAGAAGAGCCTTTAGCAAACAGACTGCTAACTCAGAGGTGTGCTCACAGCCCTGCTCTCCATTAGCCATTAGCACTCCTCCCTCCTGGAGAAGACTTAACGATTCCTTTGCAGGGGCTGACATTTTCCGATCTCCGGAAGTTGCTCCCCATGGGCAGAATGCCACGAACTGTTAGATTTCCTCCCTGAAGTGACTTGTCACTGAGAGAGCAACCAGGGCAACAGGCAGTCCAGAGATTTACCACTTACAATTACCACGTCTCCCCTCTTATTTCCATATCCAAAGCCATCTGGATCAATCCAGATCTCTCTGGCTTGCTTTATCCCTAGTTGTCCCAAGACACCATCCCTACTGCACATGTTTTCAGCCACAAGCAGCAGCTAATAAATAAAAAAGGTATTTTAACCCAGCACATCATAAACTTATACTACAAACACAGGATTTATTTTGCTTGTACTGAGTGATCTTATTTGATGGCACATAATACTTGTCCTTTGTTGTGTTACAGGAGCTGAGTGGAGCACAGTGTTTCTCTAACACCTTCCCACTTCTTGGGAATAACCTGCAGGCAGTGACAAAGCTGCTGACCTCAGGAGTGGTTCAGACACATCCTTTAAAAGGGACTTCATCAGTTTTCCATGTTTTACACCGTGGTAACTGAGGTCAAAAATAGGACTTTGCTCTTCTGAGAGTGGAAGGATGTAAAAGTATCCTTCTGAGGGAATCACAGAATATCCTGAGCTGAAAAGGACACACAAAAATCATCAAGTCCAACTCCTGGCCCTGCACGGGACACCCCAGGAATCCTACCCTGTTCCCTGCCATGGGAAAGAAGAGAATGAGTGAAGAGGAGCCCAACAGCACTAATTTCTGCACTTTGGGCAGTCTGATGCCTTCCTTTGGGGACGCTCCCTCCTGGGCAGCACTTTGCTGGTGGCAGCTTCCTGGAGTCCATGATTAATCAGTGACGTCCACGCCTGGTGGTTGGTGCACAGTTTGAGCACGTCTCTTGATCATTTTTCAGGGAACTCAGGAATTTTTGAATTCTCCTGAATTGATATTCTGAGAAAATTCTGGTTTTACTGGGAAATAGTGCATTCCTGGAGTCTTTGAGAAATGTCACATTTATGGCTCATTTAATCTGCATTTCTGTACTTGGAGTAATATTATATTAGGTAGACTGTTATTGTCATTCCAGATATATACTGTATTTTTGTATCTGTTCCCAGTTGCTACATCTCATCTGATGTTACACCAGGATCTCTACCTTCCTTATCTTTAAGGTTTTTATTTATTCCTTAGCACATTTTAGGGGACTTTAAAAACAATAAATACGGGTATAGCAGACCACAGGAAGCAAATTCAATCTATCCCTGCATTCTATTTAAATTCACTTTATAACCAGGGAGCAAGAGGTTACTGCTGTTTAGAACATGATGCTGGGTTTGTTAAGATTTCTTGGTACAGACTTTCATCCAGTTACTTTTATTTAATGTGCTAAATGACCTTTTAAAAGTGCTTTTGGATGTCACGTAGAATATCAGCAACACATTTTAGAACAGCAACAATGCAAGTTCTTTTTCTTTGTTCCTTTTGCTAAAATAACATGTTTGTAGTATTTATTCTAACAGCTCTTTGGATAAGATACAATATCTGTTTTTTAAAAAAAGGAGATATAACAACCTTCAGTCCTTCCAACCCATCTCAGGTGTTACCAGAAACAAAGGACTAGCTGGGGGTTAATCTGTAATTCCACTTATTTGCCTATATTTTTCCTCTCCATAGCTGAAGTGACCTAGATATTAGTCCTATTCTTCCACAATCAGCTTCTAAAGCTGAAAAATACCTGGAGAGTATAGACAGAACACCAGACCCTAGGGGTGTTTAAGATGAGTTACATTGGGTGGAAAAGCTTTAACATAATAATGTTTCAGAACATGGAAGCAAAGAAAGACATAGGGGATAGACACAAAATAAAGCAAAAAGTAAATTACACCGGACGGTGCCCCAGGGTGTCAGCTGAGGTTTTTGCATTCCTTTTGATTCTTTTTCCTTTTAAAGTAAAAGCTCTTTTTTTTTTTTTAATATTTTCTTTAAATCCAAACAGGATTCTTTATAAGAGCTCATTTTAAGGAAGGGGGAAAAGATGAGAAGAATGGAAAACCTTGAGTGACAGAAGCTGAGACACGGAAGGACTGTGAAATCTGATCCTGCCTAACAGTCCCACAAAATCAGCACCTCCTGCAGCTCCTCATATCACTGCTGATTCCTGCTGGGGCCACTGGATCATGGAATGACAGAGCAAGGACAGTAATTTGTGACTCTGCTCAGTGCTGAGCTCTGTGACAAACACAATATTGCCAGGATTGTTGGCTCTGCTTCACCAGTTGTAAGTTCAACATGAGTAACAATTCGTGTGGGAGAAAGTGTGATGGCAGATCCGAACAACGGAAAGGAAGGACTGAGTGTCTCTCGAGGGATATGGGGTTGGTGTTTGTGTGAGTGCAAAGACATTCATCGGGTGTTGGAAAACACGGTTCCCAAATTTGGGAAAAATCCAGATACTGACCATTATGTTTAAACAAACCATCCAGATCAGGGATGGAGCGCCTCTCCTAAGAGGGAAGGCTGGGAGAACTGGGATTGTTTACCCTGGAAAAGAGAGGGCTTCAGTGTGATCTAATTGCAGCCTTCCAGTACTTGCAGGGAGCCCAAAAGAAAGATGGAAAGAGATGATTTACAAGGGCCTGGAGTGACAGGACAGGGAAGGGCTTCACTCTGACAGAGTAGGTTCAGATTAGAGATGGGTAAGAAATTCCTCCCTGTGAGGGTGGGGAGGCCCTGGCACAGGTTGCCCAGAGAAGCTGTGGCTGCCCCATCCCTGGAAGTGTCCAAGGCCAGGTTGGATGGGGCTTGGAGCAACCTGGGCTAGTGGAAGGTGTCCCTGCCCATGGCAGGGGGTTGGAACAAGATGGTCTTTAAGGTTCCTTCCAACTCAAACCATTCTGTGATTTTATGGCCAAAGCAACCAGTGGGATGTTTTCCACAGGCTTAAGGGAAAAGGACAAGGCTCGTCCTGTCAATAAACCCACGGTGCTGTACAGTGAGGGGCATCATGCCTTGTAGTATCCTAAAAGTCTCTTTTTTCCCTTCCATTCAGTTTTTTATTGCAGTGAAAAATGACTGTGACACTTCAGATACGCTCGCCCATTTCACCAGGTACTTAGTGGATGGTGTAGATTGTAGTGCTCCGTAGTGGAGCATCCACATAAGAGGGAAACACTCACAAATATTGTTCCTCAGTACCTTTAAAAGATGAGAATATTTTAAGCACACTTACTCTTCACACTGATTAATCTTTCAACACAAAATTGTTGGGTAACACCAACAATTAGTTACTTCAACTCTGGTTTATTTCCTTCCATTTAGACAGTTAAATATAGATACAAAGTTTGATAATTACACTCCAGTTGGGACATGTGCTGTAAACAAATGAGATATAGTGTCTAAAATGATTAGTAAATCTGCACAAAGCTTTCTTTAAATGCAAAATATATTTTTCATTGCTGTGTAATTATTCAATAAAAGCCATCTGTTAAGAGTCAAGTTAATGAAATATGAAAAAGTGTAGGATAACAACCAAAGTTAACTCATTGCAAAAGAATTTTCTTGAAAGGATTCTCTGGAAATAAATACATTTGTCACACAAATATGAGAGGAAGAGAGGATAATGTTTGCTGAGGGTTTCATTGTGTAAATAAAAACATTCCCATTTCCAAATATCATTTTCATGTTGGTTTTTGAGAAACAAACATAACATTTTACCCAAAATCTCCTAAAGCACAGTGATATTTAAACCCCTAGGAACTTTATGGGAAGGCAAAACTCACCACTCCTTTTCTGCCTGAAAAACTTCCCAGAATTTCTCTGTCAATTACTTCTCATTTGAATTTTAAATGTGATATTAATTAGATTTAACACATCTGACTGCTTCCATATGGAATAAGACCACAGTGAGGCTTGACAGACCACAGAGGTGCTGCCATTTGAAATTCTCCCATCAACTGAAGAGGTAGGATGATGCAGAGGCACTGAGGAATTCTTATGTGTACATTTGAGCACTCAATAAATAGCAGAACATAAGGATGTGTGTATTCTCATCAGCTGGCGGGGAGAAGCTGCATCTGAGGGCATTGAAAGCTTCTAGTTCTGATTCTTCAGCAGAATTAGAGCAAAACTGGAAAGAATCTGGATCCCCTGCAGGGGCTCATTCTCAGGCTCTACAGTCACCTCCCCACTGTTGATCCGGCATCTCTGCCAATCAGCGCCACTTTCTTCAGGAAAACAAGGAGTTTGGGACACACAAAATTAAAAAAATTATAGAATGGTTTGGGTCAAAAGGGCCCTTAAAGAACATCTTGTTCTACCCCCTGCCACGGGCAGGGACACCTTCCACTATCCCAGGTTGCTCCAAGCCCCGTCCAACCTGGCCTTGGACACTTCCCGGGATGGGGCAGCCACAGCTTCTCTGGGCAACCTGGGCCAGGGCCTCCCCACCCTCATTGTAAAAGACTTCTTCCTAATATCAAACCTAAATCGACCCTCCTTCAGTTTAAAACCACCACCCCTTGTCCTGTCGCAGCAGGCCCTGTTAAAATGTGTGTCCCCAGTTTGTCAAACTAAAAAGTCTGCCACAGTTCATCCAGCTGCCTTTTTCAGCCTGCCTGCCAGTTAAGCAGCAAGGCTTGTCATGCAGAAACATTTTTTCAGAAATCTGATATTATTCCCTACTGCCAATTAGGTTTAGCATAAGCGTTTTTTTCTCTGGGCTCTCCGTGGAAAAGCCTGATGTTTTTCTTCCTAAATACAGCTGAGAAGTCAGAGCAAGCTGAGTGATTTGCAGAATGGAAAGTTGAAAACAGCATGGATATGGCAAAACATTTGTTTTTAACCTTTCAGATGGAAGAAAAAGGTTTGGATGGGCCCAGGTCGAAGTGTTTCATTTGGATTCATCACAGCTAAATCAAAGCCCTGGACTGAGGTCTGGCTTAACACAAGATGCCCACAACATCTGCATGGTGTTTCCCCAGACTCATGACGGTTCAGGGACACCAAGATGATTTCAGTGTGGTTACTGCTCTTCAAGTCTAGGTGATAAATCATATTTTACTCTTCCAAGAATCTTATTATAGGGGCCACAAGGAAAAGGTGGAGCTGCAGGAAAGAGATGAGTTTCTTTGCACTGTTGATATGAGAAGAGATAGTGGTTTTTAAACCACTCTTTTCACTGAGTCTATATTACAGTGGAGAGGATGTTTAGGACTTCTACCTGATTTTGAGTCGTTTGTCATGGATTTCTAAGTCTGTTTTATTCTACAGAACTGGAAAACTCTCCTTGCAAGTCTGTTTTGCACAAACCACTTGGGTGCGTATCAGTCCTTATCCAAAATGCTCTTTGAAATATAACTCTCATTGAATTCTAATGGAAGATCATGCCTACACAGTTTATTAAATATTGAATTATTACTTTGGCTACAGAGTATCTCCAGGCTGATGATTTTCTGATAAGAAGCTAAATAAAATACTTATTTATAATTAAACTAACTAAATTAATTCTAAAGCTTGTAACATATCTTCTGCAGTCTTCTTATTGCATTTAGAACAACAAGGGCCATACAAACGTAGAACTCTTTCTGCTAAAGAAATAATTGCTGTTTAGGAAGCTTGTTCATGTTTATGAACAGAAATCAATTTTTTTAAGAACTAGAATGCCAGATAAATCCATGACTGTATATAATTCAGGCTGTTGGGGCAATAAATAAACTGAAAGCAGGAGAGCACAACTGCTCCCTTTCTGAAATGGGGTAAGCCATATTGGACAGAAGATAAGAACAATATACTTTGCTTTGGGCATTTCAGCCTTCAAATTTGGATTGGTTTTACTTTCATATCCCTAAATGCATTTACTCAGCTCAGACACAGGCCATCTTAATGAGTTCCCTTTTTGCTCTCTTTTTGAGGGACATTGTTGATGACTGGCTGGTTGTCCCAGCTCCAGAGGAATGAATTTCTCCTCTGCTCCAGACTAAAAAGAAAGATCACCTCCAGCTGAGCAACCTCACAGAGATGTTTGTTTATTTGGCCAGCAAGATACACCAGAAAGAACTCATCCTGTACTAATATGTGAGCTCGCTGGGACTTCTGCAATCAGGCTGGTCTTGACTTGTGGCTTAATGTGCTTTAAAATAGGCTGGAAAGATTAAGATTGATCTCAGAAGGTTGTGGTGATCCAGTGGTCAGGGTGCTTTAATTACACCTTGTACAGGGTTGACCGTAATAACAGGACTTTCTTTTGAGCAGATACAGCATACAACAGTATCCAAAAGATGTGATATGAGGCACATACTCATGATTTTCCCTCGAAAAATGAAAAGATGGAGGGATCTTCACAGATACATGTTGAAGTTTTTCAATTATCAACAACTAAAGTAAAAATTGATTGAGGAAAACCCTCTGGGCTAGCAGACACTTTCCTGAGAAAGATGTGTTGGGAGATGGTGAAGGCTTTAAATCAGGCACTTACAGGGCTTGGTAGTCACTCGTCCTTTAATCCCATCAAGAGACAATAGTGGTGCAGGAATTCAGTGCAGAGAAAGGTCTCCATGACTTGGGCAAGTGTGATAACCTGTTCATGCTTTGGGCTTCTGCAACTCAGTGAGCCTCTGCACACATCAGCAGATCTTTTGTATGGCTTCTACTTCATTTCCCTTTAAAGCAGATTAGTTTATATGCTTTATAACTTTATATGCTGTAGTTAACTGTTTCCTGGTCAGTCATATCACAGACTGCTCAGCAACAAAACATCCTTGCAGTTCCCTGCAGAGCTGGTTACTCCAGGTGCTGGTTTATCTACTTAGGTGACTGAGATCCTGTATTCCATTCCTTGGTGTCCTGAATAATTGGCTGTGAACTAACTGTTGGGTTTACTTTTTCGTTTTATTTGGTATAAATATGCCAAATATTAGAGTTTCGTTTCTTGATTCAGAGTCTGCCAGTTTGGGAAGCACTCACAAGTGGTCTTTCCCGAATAATGCAGGAAAGGCAATTATTTCTACCTATTTGGGAAGTTTTTCCCTGTTTGTTGAAAAGTTTAATGAGGGTTAATTAAAAGCTCTCCGAGTCTTTCACTAGTCTTTACATAAGTCTTTCTACTAAGATAGAAGTGACATGAATGAGAAATAATCCTGATTGCAGCATAAAGAATGACCTAAAATATTTGAAACCAGTAAAATTGTGTCTTGACACCTCCTGCCCATGCTGCAAATAACAGGAAGACACATAAGTAATAGCCTTTTCTATCTAATCTTGCCAGAATTGCTCAAGAAATATCTTTTGGGGGATTAACTGTTCCCGAACAGTTGCTTCAGTGTATCAGCTCAGAAAGCCTTTTTCCTTGTCATGTTTTTCTTACCTATGAGATTTTTCTTCAGACAAAAAGCAACCTTAACCCAGAAACTGTAGCTTTTCAGATCCTGTTAGAAAACACCACGTTCTGCTTGTGCCTTTTATCAGGTTATATTGAGGGAAGAAGCAGTGCTGCCACGGTCATCTGGGAACTAAGTGCTCGGGGCTAACACACTCAGCAAACCTGGAAGCAGCAGTTTTAGAGAAAATAGAACAAAGTTCTTGTTAAAAAAAAATAAAAAAAAATCCAACCGACACTTTTCAATATACATTCAGTAAATCACTGAAGGAGAAATTAATAATCCTTTAAAGCAGCTTCTTCTGGTAGGGACAGCAGCAGATAAATAGGGTGGTTTCTGCTGCTGCAGAGCCTGGTTGGAGTCAGGAGAGATTCCAAAGTGATCCAAGGACACAGTTAGAGCATATTTTGCCAGGATGGCTGGAAGTCTGAGCAGGTCATTGTTTTTGTAAGGTATGTCACTGTTCCCACTTCCAGCTTTTCAAAGCCCATATCCATCTCCACTTTCAGCTGCTCACACAAACCCAGTCCTTCTTAGATTTCATGCTCCTTTCATGCCCATATAAGCAAAATCCTTCTCTTAATTTGTCTTGGAGCTACTATGATACACCTGATTCACTGAAATTATGTATTCCATGTGATTCTGAAAACCAGATTATCAGAAAATTCCTCCTTGGGTCTCTACATGCAAAGTGTAGCATCTTGTAATGGGGCAATAAAAAAGTTGAGGAAATGAGACATAACACTGTGTTACCAGGATCCATTAGAAGATTTACAGCTCTGCTTGGATAATGTATTGCCTCTCACAATTTTTATTGAAGGTCCTGTGCTTTTTTCACCCACACTGTAATACAGGTCTCTGGTGAAAGTCATCTAACATAGTGCCTAATAAAGCTGCACAGCAAACAATCCTGTCCTTTGGTGGACAAAGGTAATATCCTGCAATATTCATGGGTATTTTCTGAATGTCCATCTGTACCTCTGTCTACCTGTGGATCTGAAGTAATTTACCAAGGAATATTACAGCAGCAAGGGTTATTCTCGTGCTCAGGAAAGAGAGAAGTGTAAGAAGAAGGAATAAGACGACAAACCCAAGTTTTCCTGTTATCAGCTCAGGAATGGAGGAGAGAGGTTATTTTTCTGCTTCCTCATTGTGGGATCTCCGTGGATAACAGCTGAGGCTGGGCCTCCAGTCCTTTCTAGGATGGTGACAGGACTTCACCAACTGCAGCCCCTACACCTGTATGATCTGACTAAGGAACAGACAGTAAATCCTTGCTGCTACAGGTAGAGGCACCACCCCCACCAGGGAGATGGTTTACACACTGCTGCAGCCCCTCTGCCACCAGAGATCAGACCATTTCATTAAAACGCTGGAAAACCACTCAAATTCTTTGCTCAAATTTGTCACGGGTTAAACCCTCCTGGGATCCCACTGAGGCAACACAGCCTTTGAAGAACATACATGCAAAACACAGAGCATTTCTCCAAGACACTGTCAGTGCATGTTTGTGTTTGCAGTGCTATAAACCTGTGCCATCACTTTCATTACAGACAAATATTTTCAGTGATGCATGTCGTGTCAGAGAAAATCATTTTAAAGCTGAGCTTTGGCAGTGCAGTCCTCACCCTGTGAGGCTTATAAAGAAAAAAACCCCCACCCTTTAAAATAAAAATATTGATTTTAGCTGATTCATGACTTGGTGGATAAATAGGAGTTTTTATCTTACTTTGGGATCCCTGGGAATATAGGGCTTGGATGTCCCTGCTGCTAAGGGAGATTGGGCTGCCTATAGAATGACAGTTTCAGTTTATTAGACCAAGCAAGCTGTTTGTTGATAATGCCCTCAAGTTTGCTTCAGCATTGCTTTATCACCTCTTCCAGTTGCAACAAGCCATCAAGTCTTTTTAAGGCAGTTTTTTACTTCTCCATAAGATGGACAAATTCTTATTTCCCGCTGGAAATCATGTCAGAGACCACTTTGAATTCATGAACAGAAATTTTCCAGCCTTTTGTAATCAAATATTTGGGTTTTCTGCCCTTTCAATCACCTTGCCATCTCTGAGTTATGTACAGGGAAATAACTCACACAGTTGTAAGTGAGGCTGGTACCACACTTTCCAGCCGAGTTATGGTAGATGCAACTAAAGAGGCAGGTTGAGTGCCTGTAATGTGGCAGCAAACTGAAAGCTGTGACATCTAGGATGGCTTCAAGCACGTTCTTTGCTTTTGGAATGCCCCTCTAGGACAGTGTGGGCATGGGAGTTGCACCCAGAGCATGGCCAAGGTCCCCTGAGCCATGGCAAGTTCCCCTCCAGGCCAAAGGCTGCCGTTCAGCTGGCACCTGGAGTCCCTCCTGCACGGTGTTGAGTGAAGCTCTCACAAAGGAGAGGATGTTTTATAAAATATATTCAATACTATGAGCAACCCAGCAATGGAGGGTGGAGAAAAATCGTCTGAACCCCCTCAGTTTTTTCTGCAAGTGCTCGTGGGCAAGGAGAAATTATATCCTTCATTAGAGAAATAATATCCTTCATTGCACATGAAGGTTGCCCAGAGAGGTGGTAGGTGCTCCATCCCTGGAAACATTCAAGGTCAGGTTGGATGGGACATCTGTCACCTCTGGTGGAAGGTGTCCTTGCCCATGGCAGTGGGTGTTGAATTAGATAACCTTTGAAGGTCCCTTCCAACCCAAACCATTCTGTGATTCTATGATCTGAAAGGTGCCACTGACGCTTGGATCTCTGTGCCCTGCCAATGTGTGCTAGAGGTTTTCCTGGGGAGCAGACATGCCGTTTATACTAATTGGATTGAACTTTTTATTCTGTGTCTGTGCTCTCCCACAGAACTCACTGCAATCCTCTTTTCTTCCCTGAAGATAACCAAGGAAAAGACAGACTGTCAGATGTTAAAGAGATTTGCTGAGACAACAGAAGGAAAGCTGCTGAGAGTTTTAAGTTTTGGTTGTTTCCCTCCACTAACGAGGAAGAAAGGCTAGAAGGTTTGCAAGAAAGATTAGAAGAAAATAAAGTCAAGCTCCACTGTGACCTTACACAGCTGGTATCAAAAAGGGGGAGAAGCCATTGTACAGAGGGGAGAAATGAGGATAAGTGGAAATCCAAAGTGACAAAACTGTTTGCAAAAGAGGAAATATTGCAGAGGATATGTATCAAGACAAGCTTAGTTTCTCTGCACTTAGAGCCATTTTTTAGGACACTTTTTCCATTTAAAAAAATGTACCTAGAAACAAAAAGAAGCTTCAGCATTGTTTAGCTGTGGAGCTGCAGGGACACTGTGGATGGAGGTGCTCCTCCTGCCTGCAGTGCTTCCTCACCTCCCAGGTCCACAGGTAGAGGAGGAACAATTCCTTGGAGCTAATTGAATTGTACTGATTTAAAATGGAAATATAATAAACCTTTTGTTAGCAATAATTAACATTTTTTCTTTCACATAAGAGAAAACATCAGCATTTTGTCAGGAAAGTAAAAACCCATTTGGAGTTTCCTGTCCAAATCCTTAAGGGGTTCAGTTAATAATAACAAAATTAATAACAAAAGTGGGGACTTTCTGTGATAACTTAATCTCTCTAAAACTTGTGATGAAGAGGGGAAGATCCTCAACACAGTGAAAAGAAATCAGTCAGCAACTCCTTTAATTTTTCTTTCTTTATAGCTACCTGATCAATGAGGTACTCATGAATGCAGAGGAAATTCTTACATGAACATTTCCAGAGCTTGCCAAGAAAATGCAGGTGTTCCTGGAGCCCTGAGTAATAACAACCCAGGGCTCCTGGGTCTGGATGACAGGTATGCCTGGCAAAAGGAAGTCATCTTTCTGCGTGGGAGATAATTGCAGGTGATGTTTATTATGCCTTGAGTTGATAAAAATCAAATAGTGATTAAGGACACAGAAAAAAAACTTCATCAATTTCTCTTTTTCTGCCTTATAATTAGATTCTTAGCTAGACTCTCAGCTATCAGGTGAAATTTAATATAAGAAAAGTCCAAAATGTTCCAGAATATTATGGTATAAAGGGTGTAACAGATCACTTCAGGCTCTCTGTCCTCACTTGCTCCTTTCACAAATCTCATATCTTCTTGTGTGGTTGCTTTTTTTCTTTTCTCATAATTTCTCAGAACCATTATCAGAAGTGTATTTTAAAAAGACAGATGGATCAACCAACAGACATGGAAATAGTCTATATGAATGTGAATTAAATTCACTTTTTCCATGGAAAGAACTCACTTGAGACAGATCAGAAGTCCTTGGTAAAAATAAAGTGAAGGTATCCCTGTTGTTCCAACTAATAATTGCTCAGTACTGCCATTAACTGGATAGTTTTCCAAATTGTCCCATCAGGAGCTGGCCGGTCTTGGACGCCAGTTTGGCTCTGTCTCTCTGTGTGAGTTTTACATGAGTCCTCTTTCATTATAGGTAGCTCACACTGAGAGCTCTGACTGAGAACACTGGAGAAAGCAGCCATTACTTGCTATTTCACTGTTTGGGGTTATTTTAGACCCTTACTGCATTGGAAAAAAGAAATTAAAGGGGATGACAAGGCAGAGTTGTAGTTGACTGAAAGGCTGTGACTTTTTTAGAAGAGTTTTATCCACATGTTCTGTTCTAGGGGAGAGACGAGGGACATTGCTGAGCTGTTGAACACAGACCGCTGTGGCAGCTAAAACCTGGCAAAATATGAAACTGCATCAAAACCAGACCTCAGAATTCTTTAGTTTGAGCTACTAAATGAAAGGAAGACTAACCCTGGTGGATTTTTCCCACGGACATAGAAGCAGAGTGGCAGTGTGGGATTTTGGCTGTGTGTGCTCTGCTACAGAACTCACCCTTTTGAACATGAGACTCCCACTAGTAGAAGGTCCAGGTAGATGAACACGATGTCCTGTGTTTTGGTGAGAGCTTTCAAAACGGTTGTTGATTTGAAATCAGTCAGTTCGCTCTCTTGGAAATTTAACTCCTGTTCCATCAGGTCTGGTAATGTTAACTTAGAGACAAGGAAGCCAGTTTTTTTTAAATTTGTCTTATTGGGTTTTTTTCATTCCTCTCTTTTGTAGGCTTCCTGCTTCACTTCAAGATGAGTAGGAAAACAAGATCTTGTAACTATATGAATGTTTTTTCCTGGGTGTAACCATGAGAGGACTCAGACCATGTTTCATTTTCAAGGCTAAGACACACTTACAAAGGCAACGTGGATGGCTCCGTCCTGTCTTGGGTCATGATTAGAATTAGATCAAAAGAAAAAAAAGGCTTCAATTTCTTCATTAAATGATTCATTTTTTCCAGGGGAACAGAGTAGCCCTTCCAAAAAACACTAATACATTAGAAGCTTCCTTCATCATTAGACAGTTTCAAAGAGGTTTTTAAAGTCCAAGATATTATTAATCAATAAATAACAGTATCTTTTATTGACTTTGGACATAAGTGATATCTAAGCTAAATGAAATTAAGCAAGATGAAATTAATCAGTCTGATGCAGCCACCCCATTACTTGGTAGACAGTAATCTCCAGGCAATGCAAACTAATGCTTGACCCACAGCTTTCTGATCCATGAACCACACACATTGCAGTGTGTGTTTGCCCAGCAGAAATGCAAAAGGATTTTGCTTAATTCTTCAGTGTCCAGTTTTGCACTTGTATATTTTATGGAACATGCTCTGCTCCAGGCCCAAGGAGAACCATCACATGTGATTTGCAACAAAATGAATGGCGTATTTGCTCCCAGCTGTAGAAAACAACTGGTGGAGCTACAAATGGGATATCTCGGAGATAAAGTCCTGTTTGGCGTCAATAGAGGACCACAGGATCAGCTCTTCCAGTTTACTGTGATCTCAGAAAATTTGGTACAAGAAGACGAGACATTTTTTCAAGCAGAAGCCAGTGATCCATCTTCCTTGATTAAAAAAGAAAATTCCAGGATGGTTACATTCGTGGTGACTTCCAGTGCCAACCTAAGAACCTGCTGGCTGTGTTTGGTGGCTGGATAACTGTTTTAAATTAACACAGAAACTGAGGGTGTTTAGTATTCCCCTCCTTTTGCCCGACATTTTGCCCTCCATTTGCTCAGAGAAGCTGTGGCTGCCCCATCCCTGGAAGTGTTCAAGGCTGGATGGGGCTTGGATCAACCTGGCCTAGCAAAAGGTTCTGCCCATGGCAGGGGGTTGGAAAGAGATAAATTTAGGGTATCTTCCAACCCAAACCATTCTTTGATCCTATTTTGCTTGTAAAATGTTGACTTAGATTTATAGTTTCTAACTAAAAACCTTTGCACCGGTAACATTTTAAAACAAAAAAGCTAAACTGATGGCAAAAGCATGCCACAGCTCATAAATAGTGCTTCCCAAATTACAGGCCTGGGAATAACCTATGTGTTTTAACAAGGCTGTGGTTGTATTGAAGAGATTGCATAATTCCCTCATTACCATGGTAAGCCAGTTAAAACAATAATCAAAATTAGAATTTCAAAGTCCTTAAAGCTAGTGGGCCTGTAGAAAAGCTTCCAGCGAAAAGAAGCCTTATAAAACCTTGTCAATACACCATAAATCCAAAGGAATCACAAACCCAGAAGAGCTGTTACAGGGACATAACTTAAGCCTTTAATAGACTGCTTTGCAATGAGTCTTTTAGTTTCTTAGAGACCTATGAATTGAATGTTCCCTTCCCTGAGCTGGAATGGCATTAATAAGCTTCCCAGTATACCTAAATTAGTTAAGCCATCGGGTGGAGAATTTGCAGGTGACACACAATGAGTTGAGCTCTGAAATCCACAATTCCAGCACAGTAAGGGGGGCAAAGCAAAACCAAGCTGTGCAAAAATACATATGATCATGGAAATTAAATGTATTTCTGAACCAGAACTCTTCTGCCCAGCCTGCAGCAAAGATCCAAATATCCTTCCTTAATAAAGCAGACATATTTGGTTAGATCATCCCCATATGTATAATAACCTCCTCCCCTGCAGAACTTATTAGAAAGAGCAGAAATTATATTCTGCTCAATTACATAAAACCAAATACGGCAAAACCAACCAAGGTGCAAAAGTCATTTGTTGCAGTCCCTAGATAATAATTTTAATAATGGACATTTGATGCAAGGAAAAAAATAGATATGAATATCTACATAAATTTGCTACAGAAGACATTATAAAAAATAAAATACCTAGCTAATTGCTAAAGGGAAGTTTACAAGAGTTCATGCTCTTGCATGACTTTTAATATAGAAACAGGCACTGACATCTACGAATCATTTTAAAAGCCTTCTGTTCAAGCCTCTATTTTTGTCTTTGCTGAGTGAGAAGGAGCCAGCCCAGTTTAAAACAAGAGGAAATTGAAATACCACACATCTAAAAAGAGCAAATGTGACAAAAAGTGATTTCTGCTCTGACATTTCGAAGAGCTACAGGGTAAAGTGAACAAATTCTATCTAGAGGAGTGTGGATGTGACAGGTGTCACTTATATCACTTGTAGGACCAACGTAAAATGTAATATATAGCAAAGACAGTCCTGCCTTTCGTCCACAAAAATTTGTTTTACCTGTCTTCAGACACTCAAGGATATTTGGGGCCTTTTAAATTAGTGACTCTTTCTTCTTCCCCTGCATTTCAAATATCCAGTGCTTTTCCCCTGACAGTTTAAATCCCAGAGTGACTGTCACACCATAGATGGCATCATAAGCAGTTCACCAGAGGTCACCTCAAAGCTTAATTACTTTCCCTGAATGAGGAGGCTTTCCAGACTCATCACCTTCTCCCTTGGATACAGGTCTCTAAATATCTTCAGGCACTATTGAAGTTACCTGAACAGGTATCACAGAACAGAAACCATAGAATGTTTTGGCTTGAAAGGGACCTTAAAGCCCATCTCATTCCAGTCCCCTGCCATGGGCAGGGACACCTTCCACTAGACCAGGTTGCTCCAAGCCCCATCCAACCTGGTCAAGCCCAATCTTCCCAGGGCAAAGCAAAGCTCAGGTTACCACATCAATTCGCAAGGGGTCACATCCTCATGGCAAGCCTGGACAAACTAAAGGTCGTCACCATCCGTTGTAACAGCTGAGCCCTTGTGAAGAAAGTCCCAATATTTGGTAGGTTCTCAAAATGTCTCCTCATGGGAGAAACACTCGTGGGTGCCCATGGAGCCCCGTGCAGGCACATATCAGTTTGCTCTCAGCTGATGACAACGTGGATGTGAAAACACAAAAGCAACTCAGAGCAATAATAAAAGTTCTTAAAATTCAGGTAATATTTGATTGATGTGTTTTCAGGTGAGTAGCATCAGAATACTTCTGCATCTTGCAAATAATGATGACGCGCTCTAGGTAGATTTCAAATGCATGAATTACTCTTTCCCAATTTTGCAGAGGCTCTTTTAGCTGGTGCAAGAGGCACTCTGGATAGTCAGGCTGATGAGATACTGGCACAGGTTGCCCAGAGAATTTGAGGTTCCCTCATCCCTAGAAGTGTTCAAGGCCAGGCTGGGCGGGGCTTGGAGCAACCTGGGCTAGTTAGAATGTGTCCCTGCACATTGCAGGGGGGTGGAACAACGTTCCTTAAGGTCCCTTCCAACCCAAACCATCTATGATCCTAGGATAATATTTCAACAGTTCCTGGAGGCTGGAAATCATCCTTTCTAGAAATACCTTCTGGGGTTTGGGTCATAAAGGGTGTTGGGGAGTGCTGAATATTTCTAACCTCCGCAGAAGTGTCCACAAGAAGATGAATGATGAAAGAGCTGATGGAAAAATTTAATTTCCCTCTCTGAAAGTAATGATATTATTCCACAGGCTGCAATACTATGGATATATTAATTTCATTCTAATTTAAATATGATGAATTTTTGTTTGTTTGATTTGAGCTCTTCAAGATCTTTCAGTGTCAATTTTCAGATTAGTTACTCTTTTATTCATTAGCTTTAAGAAAGAGGCGAGGAGTAAAAATAGGTTGAGAACAAAAAAAAAAAAGGCAGAAAACCAAACTATAAGCCTCCTAGATGTTTACAAATTGAAATATAGATAAGTTTCCTTTGTTAATAATTATATTTTTTGTGAGAAATGGCAGTGAACTTAAAATGTATTGACCAAACTCTATTTTGAGCCCTCCTTTTTGTCTTTTTAGGTAAACCAAATAAAGCAGGTACATCCACGCACTCTCTCCTTTAAAAGGATGCTGTTCTAATGTAGTTCCATAGGCAGATGAAGTGTGACTCAATATCTGCATCACTGATGGTGCTGTTACGGAGTGATTCTAAAATACAAATTGTGAACCAAACCCCATGCTGGAATATGTCACTTAACTTCCTGCATTTGCAGGAATAACACAGAGAGACCAAGTCACTCTCCTGTTGGCACCAAGTGACTGAGCTTGCTCATCCACTGATCTGAGAGGGAAGCTCTCACCTGGCTCTGAAGCAGTCCAGGGAAAGGAAGAGCTGAGCCTTCCACCTACACACACATCCACCCACAAACATCCCTGACTCAAAGGTTCCCATGGCTTTCTGCTGCTCCTGGCTTGATTTGATTTCCTTAGCTGCCCTAAGAGTCCTTAAATATCCATCCATTAGGCAGAAGTGCCAGAAGCATCAGCCATGTGCCTCCAGACCTGATGTTTCTTTAATTCCATGAAGCAAAGTAGCAGTGACAGCCCGAGCGTGAATAATTCACCAGGAGGGCTCTGCTGAGCGGCTGCTGGAGCTGTTGTGGCACTCACAGCACAAGGGCTGTACGGTGAAGCACTGGAGGGTTTCTCTCCCCACTTCCCCAAAGTGGTGGCCCATGAGAAACCGTTTGGCTGGCCCCAGTTAGCCACAGTGTACCTGCAGCATTCCCTGTGTGGAACACACAGCACCTGTTGGAAAGTAAGGAGCCAGGCAAGAATCATAGAGTCACGCAACGTTAAGGGGTTGGAAGGGACCTTAAAAATCATCCAGTGCCAACCCCCCTGCTATGGACAGGAACACCTTGCACTAGACCCTGTTGCTCAAGGCCTTATCCAACTCGGCATTGAGCACTGCCACTGGGTGACACTGGTTATTCGGGGCTAGGAAGAGGAGGGGCTGAAGTAAAATGATCTTTGGTCAGTGAAGGTGACAGAGAAGGTGTAAAGGTTACATCTGCACCATGACACCCGACTAGGCAGGCCCTGAGAGGGACGGAGCTGTGGCTTCTCTCTCCACCAAGGTTTTGCGTGGTATTGGGCTGAAGACACACCAAAGTTGACTCACATGAGTGCTCAAAGAGCTTCCTTGGACCTGATGGTCTAAGAGGTCTTTTCCAACCTAAGCAATTCTGTGATTTTATCCTATGATTCTATCCCCCAGGGGAGGGTGAATGCCTGTGTAGTGCTTAGTTGTCAGCTGGGGTTAACCCTCGACATATGTACGGCACATTCTTTCCTCCTGATCTACATAAAATGAAGGTATTTGATGGGTCCATCCTGCTCCCTAGGGTGTTCATGATTAAAAAAACTCAGAGGCATTCAGTAAACATCCTCTTCTGCAGGGATTACCAACAGGGGAATCACTTATGTAAATTAATTGGGCCTTCAAGAGTTGGAAATACATACAGAAACTCAAATCAGTCACCAAGAGAAAACTTCAGTTTTCTCCTGAAATCTAGAAAGTTTGATGATGGTGATGATGATGATTTCATTATATCATAGAAACACAAAGATTGAAAAAGACTTCTAGGTTGATTATAGATTTAAGTTCTTATCAGATTTTACATTTTGCCCATAAACACTGGGAGTTTAACCTTATTGATAACAATGTTTTCTTTACCTGAGAAACTTGTACAACACAGAAGAGCTTGATACAAGAATTGAATTGAATGGAATGGAATAGAATGTAGAAAAGCAATTGTTGAACTGTGGGCACAGGACACACACCTCATTCGTTTAGGCTACTTACTGAAGTATACATCAAACTTGCTGCTTTAATTCGGCTTTCCCATGCCAATGTGAAAGGTAGTAGCACCCTAATAAAGTCTGGAGGAAAAGGGGGCAGGTGGAGAGAGGGGAGATATCAGGTCTTGGAAAAAGGAGTTCAGAGACCACAACAAAGGACATTCTGAGTCTCCACTTGCCTGTCCTGTAGCTGTCCACTCTCGTATGCTTTCTCACTCCCTGGTAAAGAGACCCAGCAGAGTCAGCTCATAATTCTGCCAGCCTCTCTTGCCCTTCAAGGTATGTCCACGATAATCTTTGTCCTGAAGCAAAGCCTCCATCTTCTCTCTCATCTCCTTAGCCTACCTCTTCTGAGAGGGTAAAGACCCATCTTATTTAAAGAAGCGGTCATCTTTAGGCTTTTCTCCTAGAACCACAAAGGTAGGAAAAGACCTCTAAGATCATCAAGTCCAGCCATCAAACCAGCACCACCACCATGTTCACCACTAAACTGTGTTCTCAAGTGCCTCATCCACACATTTTTTGAACACTTCCAGGGATGGTGACTCTGCAGCTTAAAGTGGCTTTTGATCACAGGTTCAGGAGAAGAGGCGGACACCGCAGTCCTGCACATCATCCACATGGCATGAGGACATGTACTTGTGTTCTGGACACAGGGAGCTAACAGGGCTCACAAACAGACCTGGGCTCTGCACCCTGAGCTGCTCCTTCCCTGCCAAGTGTGTGTGTGTGTGTAGGATCTGTGAACCCACACTGTCCTGGGGAGTCTCAGCTGTCTTTGATGGCTCTATTAGCCCTTTAAAGACCGGTTTCAGAGAACAGAACAAATCTGAAGTGAAAGAAAAGGGGCTTTCCTACAGCATGCAAAGTCCTGACAGTATGCAGGGTGACAGCTCCTGAGCCATGATCCCGAGTGGCTGCAGGGAACAGCTGCTGTACATGGAGACACACGGCTCTGGCAGGGCTTCGGGCACAGAGGGAAAATCTGCCTGAGCAGAGAGCTCTCACACACGTGCACAAGCACTTACCAAGCCCCAATAACTGTGCTGCAGGGTATGTTTTGCTTTCTTATTGTGCAGGGGTTAAGGCTTGGCTGCCTTGATGAGAAAGCTGTCCTGATTGCTTGCAAACTCTCAGCATTCCCAGTTAAAACTGATTTAAAGAGACAGGAAAGGCAATCAGGAAGAAGCTCCTGCTCCATCCTTTAAAGTAAACTTAATTTTAACACCTAATTATGTGCGATACAGACTCATTCCTATTTCCTTTGCCAAGCTGCTTCTTGATTTTGAAGAAGTGGTGCTCACCCTCACAGGGAGGGAGGCTTTGATTAGGAGAAAGCAAAATCTGCTGAAGAGAAGAAAAGCCTGACTGAATAGTGGTACCTGCAGCTCGATGCTGCCTCTGCCACTCACCTGCTCTGTCACCTTGGGCATGTGGCAGGGGCATCTGGGCTTTAATTTCCTTGCTATTAAAGGAGATGGGAAGGCAATCATTTTCCTCCTACGCATCATGCTTGGAGACACAGGACTGCAAAGTGCTAAAGTAGAGCAGGAAAACTATTCCGGTTGCCTAATGACAGCTCCAGAGAAGTAGCAGAATATATCCATTTTTCCACATCTCTTTAAGCACAGCTAATGAAGAGAAAAGAAAGCCCCTGCTCTGGCTGAGAGCAAGCAGCAACACTGCAAGTGATGCACAGAAATGTAGCAAACACACTGGAGTGCAGGAATTCGGTTACAGGGCTGTTTGCAAATTAATGGCTAAATCAATTAAATGAAAGCATGGGATTTCTCTTGAGGAAAGTCTGGTCACAGTCGCAAGGAGAAGGGGAGGGGTTGTGGAGCAGGGATGACATAATCACGTTTGCGAATCACCAGCAGTGTGCATGCTTTAATCCATTAATGGGGGTTTTATCTGTGATCATAAAAAGCAGGTTACATTCAGCCTGGGAGGGAGTGAGGGTTGGAGGAGACAGGGAGGGGAGAGAAAGAGAGAGAGAGAGAGAGAGAGACAGACAGAAAGCAAGGGAGAAAGAGAGCACAATTCACTCGGTGAATTGCTTGCAAGCTTGGGGCTGATAATTAGGGATCTCAGGAGAGCAGTTGCTCAGAATAACGTGCTCTCCTTCAAATGGACCGAATGGAGACAGTGGTTCATTCCTGCTGATATTTTTTAAGCCCTCCTCGCAGTTTGATGGGCATTCCCAGTGCTTTTGTGCACGTCTCGGAAAGCGTTGACGTGGAAGGGAGCAGCGAGGAGGGGGAGGTTGGAGGAGAAAACTGCAGCTCCTCTAAAAACACGGAGGGCATGCAAGGGAGCGAGCAGGCTGGGGAGGAGGGCGAGGTGGGCGCACCTCGCACCATGTTCCCCCGGTGCCGGCGCGGCGCAGTTTCGGAGATGTCTCTCCTGTGACTGGACGCACCATGAGCATCTGGGAGCTGATCCTGGCTTTCGTGGTGGTGGTGCTGATGCTCGTGGCCCTGCTGGCCAACGTGCTGGTGCTGCTGTGCTTCCTGTACAGCGCCGACATCCGCAAGCAGGTCCCAGGATTGTTCATCCTCAACCTCACCTTCTGCAACCTGTTGATGGCTGTTTCCAGCATGCCCCTGACCTTGGCCGGGATCATTTACAAGAGTCAACCAGGAGGAGATCACATCTGCCACGTGGTGGGCTTCCTGGAGACTTTTCTTACCACGAATTCCATGTTGAGCATGGCAGCTTTGAGCATTGACAGGTGGATTGCTGTGGTCTTCCCTCTAAGTTATCACTCCAAAATGAGGTACAGAGATGCCGCTCTCATACTGAGCTACACGTGGTTGCACTCGGTGTCGTTCCCGATAGTGGCAGCTTCTCTCTCCTGGGTGGGTTTCCATCACCTCTATGCCTCCTGCACCCTGTACAACAAGAGACCAGAGGATAGGACACAGTTTATGATTTTCACTGGGGTCTTTCACGCCCTCAGCTTCCTCCTCTCTCTTATAATCCTGTGTTTCACATATCTAAAAGTGCTGAAGGTGGCACGGTTTCACTGTAAGCGGATTGACGTGATCACTATGCAGACCCTGGTGCTGCTTGTGGACATCCATCCCAGGTAAGGTGCCTGTGTGTTCTGCAAGTGGGACTATTCATGGCAGAAGAAGTGAGAAGGGGGTTCAGTGTTGTGTTAAAACAGTCTGATCTGTATCAGAGCAAGGGATGGGGAGGGGTAAAAAACAACCATCCTCCTTGATGGTTTCTTTTCTGCATGTTTCTTTTTACTTGAGTTTATTTCTCTGATTATAGAACTCATTTTCTGTTAGGCTTAGAGACTTGTTTTGGGAGGGAGGGCAAAGAAAGGGGCGGTTTTAGCTGAGAATGCACTTCCCTTTGAGACAGTGATCAGATCCCTGCCCTTTGTCTCCGAAGGTGGATTTAGTGGTCGATAGGTTTGCATTTTTGTCACTGTCAGCCCAAAATGCTGCTGGATTCCTGAGGGAGGAGGCTGCACCTGTCTCTTCAGTTGGAGTTTGGAAGGGAACCTGGGCACTTTCTGCAGCTCCTTTGCTCAGCAGTTTCCCTGTTGCTGTGCTCTCTCTAACTTTACCATTCCTGAAGGCAGAATCCTAAGGGAACAACGTCTGCAAAGTGCGTGCGCTTGAATGACTATATTTAAATTTAAGTGAGAGAGAATTCAGCGGCAGTGTTAATATGACAAAAAAGGGATGTATAAAGCTCATTTCAAATGAGAGACTTTAGGCAAGCCCCTCGTACTGAGACACAGGAGGAGAAAAGCCTCCAGGGGCTGGGAGGATAGTGGGCTTGAAGGTAAGCACCGAAGGGGAATGAATGCGTGCTGGGATGCTGAGCAAAAGTCACATCAGGGATTACGTTATAAATCTTGCATGAATAGGCAATGTATGGATCTGGAAGGGATGCGGGTTTGGTGTCTGATATGGGGGAAGAAGTCTGCCTGGAAGACAGGAAAGCAGAGGGGGCAATCCCATGCCCGACATCCCATCTTACCTTCCTTGCTCCCCTGTGCCCCACAGCCTGGAGGCAAACACCAGCTCTCTCCATTTGCAGCCAGCCAGGAGCAGAGCTGCGGGGCTCAGAGCACATGTGGCTGTCCTCAAAAACAGGTCAAGTTTTGGGGATTCCTGAGGCTAAGACAAATAAGTCTGAAAGGATCAGGGCAGGACAGCACACTGTTAGGAGAACAGAAGCATTTGCTCAAAATTCTCCAGTTAAGCTCTTTGAGCTGTCTCTTGAGCAAGAATGCAGAACAGAACTTTGGGCAAGGCTTGCTGCTGTTCTTGAGAAATACAGGTATAAATCTTCCCTTATTCACCAAGTCAAATTGAGGAAAAATTACCCTTCTGTCCTATGTGTTGTCTGGTTGATAAACTGTGCCTCGACTGTCTTAATTCCTGCACCAAGAGATGTAGTGGTTACTCCCAAGACAGTGCCATAAACCTTCTGGGGCTGTTTCAAACAGCATTTGTTTTGCCTAATGCTTCAAGTATGTCTGGACTGCACAGCAAAGTTTAGAAAAAGGGCAAAAATCTCAATGTTATTTCTCCTCCTCTGCATTTTTTATGGTCTAGGTTAATTTGAGGCTCTCTGTGCATTTTCTAATCATCTCACTGAGGAATGGATTCAGTGGGGCTGTGGGAATGATGCTTCCTTTCTTCAGAGGAGACAGAGTTGTACAGGCACTTTGCTGTGAGTAACCTGTACCAAGAACTCTTACCTCTCCCATCAGGTTATTCTAATGCCTCTCTCTAAGAAAGGAGAGTTTGAGCTTCTTTTCTAGATTACAGAATTGGTGGCTGATTTGACCTCTGCTGCCTTACCAGCGACAGCTCCTGCTGCTGAAAGGGACAGCTCTCAGGTCACCCTCCCTCCTGTGAGAGCTGCACAGAGGCTGCAGCTCTCCTGGAGCAGTCAGCGATGCTCATAAAGCTCTGACACAACAAAGGCATCATTTGCCTTATATTAGTGTGTATATACAGGCAATTTCAGTGTGTACCTGACACCACAGACACCGATGCTGGGAGAACTCACACGAGAGAACAAAGTTTGCAATCCCAGCTTAGACTACCCTGACTCCTCCAGCTCTTTCCAGGGTCTAGTTTCAACTCTGAGAAATGTGTACAGACAATTTTCTGCTTCCTTTGACCCAGAATCCACCCGCAAGGGGGTCTAGTGACAGGCATTATGACAGATGGCTTTATTACCTGTGACTTAGAAAGACACGAGTGATCTCCTGAAGATCATTCAAGACGAGTACAAAGGAAACCTCTAAATACCATACAAATTCATGTGAATGTTTAGGGCACATGTCCTTTCAAGTTAGCTTAGGCATTTCTAGTGGATCCTGCTTTTTCTTGACTTTGTTCTTAAGACCAAAATATCTTAGGAATTGTAAGAGATTTGGGCAAAACTTCACTGAAGTGTTGAACCAGTGTATTTCTTCGCTCCAATTATCTACACAATCTTTTTGGTGTATCCAGCTCTACACATCTTAAGGTCCAGTATCTCAGAAACTTTATTTAAAATACCAAACCTTCAAGGGGATATAGCTTAGATTTTCCAGCATATTAAAATCTTTAAATGAAAGCTTAGTCAATAATCCCATTCTGTTACTGGTGTGACTACTGGAACTTGAAATGTGTTCTTATCTTCGTGCATGGAACTGTGTGCAAGAGCAAAGTACTCATCTGTACATTGTCTATATGAAGGAATGAGATAAAATACCTTCATCTGTGCTGTGGTATTTACTGGCTACATCTGGAAAGGCTGAACAAAAGAAATTGGTTTAAGTGTGTCAGGACAGTTGTGTGTGAGCTACTGGAGTCAGAGACAGCTTTGTATATGCCAGTAAGGAAAAGATCTAACTGGGGAAACTGTTAGAGACAAAAAACACATATCCTCTTCACCCTTAGAACACCCTAATTGAACCTGCTTTCGAGATACACTTTCCCATACTGCTGTGGGCTTGGGATACTATGAATTTAATAACACAGCTCTTAAGTGAATCTATTGAACCTCTAAGATAATCTGTCTGCACCTAAATATACTCCAAGTTCCCCATCTCTTGCAGAATTGAAAGCCCATAGGTACCCTTGAAAAGGTGGGTTTTCTTTTTCTTCTCAGCTGTCATTTCTAGCTGCAAATAAATCAGACACAGAACATGCAATGCTTTTAGATGTGGCATGTTCTTTAAGAGAAAGGTGATTTGTCATTTCAAGGAGAACAAACTTTTCTTACAGTATTTATTTCATCATGTCATGATAGCTGTTCTCGGATCTGGCAATGTAAGACCAAATACAGAATGGAACAAAGGAAACACATTTTCTTTTACACAGTGGAAAGGCAACATAAGAACTCATTGCCACAGGGATCACCAATGCACACTGAGATCCTCAGGATATAACATGTGTTTAGATGATGATAAAACATTTGCAGATACAGCAAATAATGTGAGTGTATGGCCCTAAGCCTCAGCTACAAACACAGGAGAGTGTGGAGCCTGTGAGTGAGTCATCACTTACAAATTTACAACAAAAAAAGAGAGGCCAATGCCAAGCAGTTTTAAAAAATTATATATAGAGAGAGAGATAGATACAGGACATACTCCAGCCCATTCAGTTTGCCTGAATTGCATCACCATGAGATCTGTGCAATGAGTCAACACCATCATGTGCATAGAGAGGGTTCAGGATGGCAGTCTGGCTTTGGTTTTGCCCTTTCCAAAGGGATTTATTCAGGTACAGATGGTCCTGGGCACTCTGGGACATACAACCCATCCAATCTACATGCCTGGAGCAGGCAGTAACTCATCCCCTTCCCTCACAAAGCACAGCAAGCACAGGAGTCACTCAAGCAGGTAAAGGAAGAGGATGAGGGTTCACATTAATAACTCCTTTGACAAGAAAACATGCCGATTTCAAAGGAGATTTTTTGCAGTGAAAGCAAGGCCTCAGCCCCATGGTCCCATCCCCTTGCTGGCACACCAAGGGAATTAGCAGCTCTCTGGTGGCCTGCTGAGAGCACCAACGGGAAACTCAAAGGACAAGCTCTGGTCCGAGGAAGAAACATGAGGTGGGACTAATTTGTGCCTGTTTAGCTGGAAACAGGGCTGGTTTGAGGTGAGAAGTGAGGACGTCACAGTGCTCTGGATTTATTATACAATTCCCAGCTTTGCAAAACATTCAGCAGGGCAGTCGTGCAGAGCTGCACAGGCTGATGGAATATTTATGGACGCACAGTTCATAGCTATGGGATACAGTGATTGCTCCAATGTTGGAGCAGTCTGAAAGTCCAGAGCACGTGTTTTCCCGTTATGATTTTGTTGTGGTTTATTGCTTACCCTGCTGGGAAGTTTCTCCTCCCTAAGGTAATGGCGTTGGAATCGCTATTTCTAGGGAAGTAGCATGCTGCCCATCCCACAATGGATATTTTCCAAATCTCTCAATATCATGAGGCAAACTCTGGTCTGCAAATGGTGCTTAGAGCAATTCAAAAAGGATCTGCAAGCTGACCTCAAGGCTGAATTCCACCAATTTGACTACAGATCAGTTGATACAATGGGTGTGTGTGCACGTAAATATATGATCCTGTATTTCTCAGTAACTGTTTTTGGAGGGTGAGATGGTCAGACAATGCATTAATACTTGATATTGTCCCACATAAATGCGGTGCACTTGGTATTGGCTTATGTGATTATAACAGATACTGGAAAGATTGTTTTCCATCATTCCATAAGCAAAGCCATTAAAACCTGTTACCTGATCTTATGATTCATGTTCTTGTCTGTGTTGAATGTCACACAGCGTGAGAGAGCGTTGTCTGGAAGAACAAAAGAGGCGGAGGCAGCGAGCAACAAAGAAAATAAGTACCTTTATTGGTACCTTCATACTTTGTTTTGCACCTTATGTAATTACAAGGTAAGTGCGAACCTACATCCTGGAAAAGACTCCTGAGATGCAATTGTAACTCAGAGAGGTAGGGTACTCTGAGCCACGAGATTATTCTGTTTCCTGGGAAAATTTTATGCAGTTTCCATTCCTGTTTGCTGAGCTAACAAACGATGTAAAATGTCATAGTGCTTATCCAGTTCAATCCTGATGCAGGATTCTGATCAGACTCTGCTCAGACAGCCCAGTCAGTGTGCTGGTCGCATGGGAGTGATTTAGGAAGTCAGTCCAAAAGATTTTGCAGACTTTTTTTTGAGTCAAGTAGTCACCTACTGCCTAGATTGCCTCCCTGGTTCAGGGGAAGACACTTGCCTGAATAGGTCAGACTGTAAAAATTCAGTCAGCAAGATCCAGCTGAGGTGAGAACAGGGTCCCCAGACACAAACCATAGTTTTGTCTGACTGGATAGAGTTTATTAGTCATAAACAACAAATATTAAAGCTGTGCTGGCTCATAACAAAAAAATTGCTTGTGATTTATGATCAGATGTCTATCTATCTACTAGCTTATCTTTGGAAATGGCTCCTGTGGGAAACACTAAATTACTCCTATGAAATATAAAGTATTGGAAAGTGAGTATATCCAGAAAAATGTTGTCTAGCTGTTGAAGGAAATTTATAGCTTGCATTCCTTATTAAAAGACACTGGATCACTGAGATGCTGCTATGCAGAACTGAGAAAGAAAAAAATATTTTTAAAGTGTCTCCTATTCCAATACTATTAAATAGAAATTAGTGGGACTGACTTCAGTCAGACTCAGATCCAACATAAAAAAATCACTGATAAAGCTGGATTAAGGGTCAGTATAAGTGGACATGGAGCGAACCCCGAGTTTTTCCATTTCAGTATAATATTCTGATTTTCTAGAATTAGAAAATAAAAGTAATTTACTAGAATCACCTTCACTTTCAGTTAGTGGTCACAAGACACCACTCCAAGACACACAGTTAAATGGTATAAAAGGATTTGTAATTATGGACATTTAGCCTTAGATCTCAAGCTATAAGACATTAAATTATTTATCTTGTTGCAAATGTTTAATTTTTATTTTATGTTGAACGTCTGATCTCAGTGAGAATCATCCCAGTCACACAATAGCTGGTGGCTCAGTCCTGAGAGCTCTAACCAGAACCGCCACAAGTATTTTTGTGCTTCTCCACAGGCACCTCAGCCCAGCATTCAGGCACCACCTCCCACCTATTCCTCACCCTGTGGTCTCCCAAGCTGTGTCCCAGTGGCCTCAAGATACAGAAGAGGGGTTAGAAAAATCCTGAGCCTCCTCCCTTTAGTCCATACAAGATCCATAAAAGAGAGTGATGATGAGAAGAGTCCAAATGTAGTGTCCTGAATGCACGAAGGTGCACCTTGGGAGCTGGCCAGGCGTATCAGCGGTGTTGAAGTCTCTCACGTTCCTGGTCTTTTCAGCTCTGACATGACTAGGGAGAACACAGCACAGCATGCCAAGGGATATTCCCTCTTCAGCTGCTTGAGAGACCTTGCTGGACACTTGCATGGATGGGTGTTCAAGGACTCGCATCACTGCGCTGCCCTCTGCCTCACACACGGGGCTGAGGGTCTTGAAGTCAAGGGGATAATGAGACTTTCGAGTTTAATTTTGCAAGCAAATAGCACTTTCTAGGCTATGTCCAGCGCTTTGCATTTACAAGAGAGAGGCAATCGATCCCAGTTCAAGGCAGGGAACAGCAGACAGAGGAGGGAGTGCATGGCTCAGCCTCTCATTTGGTCAGTCAGCTCTAATCAGAAATACACTTAAATTAAACATGCTCTGAAGTATTCCCTGAGTTGGAGGCTGAAAGCAGCAAATCACAAGGCTTTACTATAACAACATCTTTCTGTTTCAACACTAAAAATAAATAGATGTCACTAGAAGTTCCATGAACCAGTGAAGGAGTTGTGTTTATAAACCCAGAGAGATAAATGCCTCTCTGGATAAACCAGAGTTTTTCAGAGCACGTTAAGGTAATAATAAGATTAGGCACTTCTTTTATGAAGAAAACACCATCCTAATTAGTTCAATAGATGATTCTAAGCAATGTATCAGTAGAATCTGATTCTTCTTGATTCAGTGTTTCCACTCCATCAGTCATCATGGCTAGGCTTCGCGAAC